>JPKZ01001475.1:373820-386515 GCA_000803305.1 Toxocara canis | reverse complement strand
CCCCCCCCCCCCCCCCCCCCTCCTTTCCACCCTCCACTCATCCATTCCTCCTCCGTCTCCTTCTTAGATACCTCCTCAATGATTTTGATACTGAAACATATTCATCACAGCTACTCGCTTACCAGGTAATCATAATCTTCATATTCGACTCTCTCAAGAGCATCATGAACAGTGATGATAGTATGCGTTAGGAGCACAACGGTGACCGTAGATGTGCGCATTTGTGTGTTATGATGAGCACACAAACATGCACACGTTGATGGTTGTTCACAAAAGGAAGTAATAACTTCTGTTGATGGTGCTCCCTTTCGATTGCTCGAAAAAGGGTCTGATTGGGGCGCTGATCGGAATGAACGCGCTTCTCAAACCGGTCAACATTTTGTGCTCCTAAATTGTTATACAATAAAATCTAATCGTTTAATTTTCAATGTCAGTTAATGCAGAAATCTCTTATGATGCTCTCATAACATAACACATTTACTGTTTTCGTACCAAATGGCAATAAAAATTGTAAACATTATTGAATGGATAATTTCTTAGAGAGAAAATTTGGTGCAATAAAATAACAACATAAAATTTTAGAATAGAAGATAACATCATTTAGTTTTAAATTATAAGAAAAATTTTAATTGGTGATAACTGATAACACAAAAAAGAATTTCACATACTCGTCAAAAAAAAAAAATTCGATGATCTTTGCACTACACAATAGCATAAATTCCAAAAATGGAACTAGTGTATTCCTCTGTGATAATTTTATTGATAATTTGATAATTATAATAATAACTTGATAATCACAAATAATTGATAATTTTGATAATTTTTTCAAACAAATTTTTTTGTAGATATTTTATTTATCGTTTTCGCATTGCACATAACTAACGTCTCAGCGATTCGGAAATTGTCTCCGAATATTCGGAAATACTCGAAAAAAATAAAAAATACTCGGAAATAAAAATATTTATGATTAAATAAATAAATGTTTGTGATATTTATGATAAAAATTGGGAAAAAATGGGATGAAGTGAAAAAAATTTAAAAAAATAACAAAATAAATAAACACTCGGAAAAAAAGAGTATTTATGCACCACTACTGCTCGTTTCATTTGCAACGTAACCGTTCATCATTCATCGCCTAACTTTTGAACGAAAAACACATCGTCTCGCATGCGTACACTTGCAGTTAACATTGATCACGGGATGTGATCGTACTTTTTTACTCATTATTACTCATTATGACTCGTTACTTGCTATTACTTATGACCTATCACTCATTACTCATTATTACTCATTACGTCGCCTTCTCTTCAAACTTTTAAGAAAAATTAAATTTTCAAACCTAACATTTACTCGATTCGGATACACTCTTGTAAACGATGAATAGCTTTCTGATTGCCATCGTTTTTTTTTAGATTCTCCCCAATTACAGTCGCAAATACGAGACATTCATCTACGATGCAGCAAAGCAACTGTTGTCGCGCTAATGAAGTAAACGCTATCGACAGTATGTTCGAACCCCTATTGTGGGTACACTCTCATTAAAAAAGTTGGTCTAATTTAGGCCATACCTATTAGGTGTTACTCGTAGTTTGTTTGATTAGTAAAGTTTGTTCGAATTCGCTCTAATTTTCAACTCTTTTTTCTTCCTCTCTCGCACGCGCGATTGCAAATAATATAGCGCTACATGTGTCTGCAATGTTTTCAGTTGAATTTTACGTTGTCCAGAAGCGCTTCTATCCTCCGTTCGGTGATCCTCGGTAAGGATACGGCTTATCCTTCGTTCGGTGATCCTCGGCAAGGATACGGATTGTCCTTCGTTTGCTGATCTTTGGCTAGACTATGCGGATATGGTCACCAGTGTGGTCAGGAGCTTTTTGAATTATCAAGGAACGGGTATCGAATAAGCGTCGCCACACTCCATATCCGTTCCTCGGTAATCCGAAGTGCGGTGAAAAGGTTGGTCGCAGTGGTGATATGCGATGTAAACTCACTACGAAATCGTATCGTCCAACAACTCTAGTCACCAGCCACACCTTCACCGCTTTCAGACATCCGTTTTTTTTTGTGCTTGACGAGATTCAGGTCTATGTCATGATGTCATATTCGGCGCTTCCCGATAATGGCAGCTAAAGCTTCTATCATTCGATTTTCTGGCTTCGGTTTTTCGGCCTTCAGTCACATTGAATTGCTAACCCACCAGTTTTTTCTTCAGTACTTTGGGAAGGCTTAAGTTTATGCGTGCGCCTATGATATGCGGATATGGCTTAACAGCGTAGCGCATTTTTGTCGTTTTATAAAGTGATTTTCATTCGCTACGGTCTACGATTACGAAATGGCATTTACAAGAAGAAACATCGCTTTGCTAGATACGATTGCTTGATAGAGCGTATCGTTTCAGTTCAAGGACATGATCATCTTTTGCCTAAGGCAACTTTTTTTGCACTATTTAAGCTCGTGGTAATGGTCGAGAATTTCTGGTATCATCTACGGAAGCGTATGCCTCTCTATTTGGGTCCACTGATCGCGGCAGGCATTATTTTCATCGACTGGAATCACACACGTGAATGGAAACGGAACGGTCGCGTTTCTGTGCTTGATATGCATCTGCTAAATAAAGGCCCACCGGATACGCTAGATTGCGACAAGCAACAACACTAGGTGCATGCTTGCTAATTAATTACATTTCAGATTGTTAAGTGCATCCCAAATGGGCACATTTACGTTCACTTATTTCTTCCGAAAAGCGATATGGGAGCACAAATATACGTGGATGGCCGTTCCATTCATCTATTACTTTGGTACGCTCTCAGCGCTCGTAATATACGTTCGTGTGCGTTGTACTATATGAGTAGTTGTGGAGGGGGGAGGGGCTTTTTTATTTTTAGCGCTGAAAATCTTGCTGTGTTAGCGGAGAAAGAGAGGGAGGTGGGGGTTTGGGGGAGAGAGAGAGGGAGGTGGAGAGGAGGGAGGGAGAGAGAAGATCAGTTCTAAATACCACCTCACGTAGTTCAGGTCGCTATGCATGATGGTGCTTTCTAGCGTTTTGTGAACGTTCCATTTGAGCACGTTCGATTTCATTTTGATTCAGTTGAATGTGAAATTTACTTCCAAACGTCAGCTTCGACTGAACGTTGCATTCCCAAAGCACTTCCTGCGCTCCAATTCAGAACATTTCTCTTTATTCCATTCAGTGTCTTTTTACCTGAAGTAAATGTAAATTCGCAACGGGGTTCAACTGAGGGAGAGAAAGGAGGAGGGGAAGGGATGAGGTCATGGACACAGTTCGGTGAGTCTAGAAGGAGGGGGAGGGATGAGGTCATGGACACGGTTCGGTGAGTCTAGAAGGAGGGGGAGGGGACACGGTTCGGTGAGTCTGGAAGGAGGGGGAGGGATGAGATTATGGACACGGTTCGGTGAGTCTAACTGGATTTATGTCTAATTCCCAGAAACCATTTTTCGTTGTCTAGTCAGGTAGATTAGCCTACTGGTCCCTACAGTCGTTCAGTTTAGGGCATGGGGGTGACACTCGCAAGTCTTAGCCGACTTCGAGCTGAGATCGCTGTTGGCTCGAATAAATGAAATAGGCAGCCTTTAAAAAGAGAAAGAAGAGACGAAACTGAAGGAAAACAGAGGTGCTCGTAAACCGATGCAGTTAAAAGTTAATGTGGTCACGAAATCCAGAGACTGGAATTATGTGGGGAGTGTGAACATTCCAGAACAAAAGGATAGACACGAAAAAAGTTAAAATATGATGTTGGGACAAGGAAGGGGGGGGGGGGGGGGGAGAGNGGGGGGGGGGGGGGGAGAGAAGAGAGAAGGAGGAGAATGAGACAGACGTGAATATTATTCATTTTGGCAGGCTAGCTTCGAAATAAATTAGTGATTATTCTTATACCATTACGTTAATTTTTTTTTTTTAATTTATCTCCTAATTATTTTTCACGGACTTACTGTATTGTTTTCAGGTCGTTGTTGGGATGCAGCAGGCTACCATAAAGTTCAGATGATGAAAGGGCATAGCAAGATGTATGCTGATCGAATCGCCGCTATTCCTCCCGGTGAAGATGTATGGCGATATTAGTAACCTCATCGACTAGACGTTTTATTTGTTTTAGCATTCAGAATAAACCTAAGAATTTGTAGCTAGCTTATCTACTTGCGTCTCTTTAGTAGATAGGATAAGTTAACGACGGGCAGCGGTGACCGCGATGTTGCGAATTGCTCAGCTAGATGCGCGCAACAGTCACATACAAGTTTTTTCGCTGACCCTAATTCGAATTTCCTTTTTTTTGAATGAAAGCGGAGGGGAAGGACGAGGAACTGACGGAATGAGGGAATCATTCTGCGCTGTCTGGTTACGAAGTAGTGCACTGCTGTGAAAGCCCATATCCATTACCGGTTTGCCTAAAGGGCATCGCTCAGAGAAGGGGATCACAACCGATAAACCACCGTCCGTCCTCACAGCATTATCACTCATTAACGACCATTATGGATAGCGTAGTGCATTTGACCATCGTATCGAAACATAAATGAATACTTTGCTGATAGCAGTCACGAACGACGTTAACTGCTTGTCAGCATAATGTATTATGCCATCGTGCTATTAGGGGTTGACCGGTTTCAGCGGTGATACCGGCTTGCAAGCGTTCAGTTCAGTTTTTAGTTTAGAAATGCCAAGTTTCGGGCGAATATTGTGCAACTCCGACCTGTCATACATCCATCCTTCCAGCAGGGCAACTCCCTCTCCACACATCCTTCTCGGTAGAGAGCCGCACACAACCGATGAGTCATCCCCGACGCTCCCGCTAAGCCAGACTGTTAGAGGTACACCCTGACTAAAGACATACATATCTACAAGAGGAATGGATCACGGCAAATGATATCTAATGCAGTTCCCCCAGAACCTTTCGCTCCGAGTCTGGTTGGAACGAACCTTGATGAAAATCAGTTTGATGATAACCGTCGATTACTCGGCGCTATCTGCATAGTGGAAAATAGCTGCAAAACTGCAATATGATAAGCCTCGGCGCTTAAGAGATATAGTGAGCTCGTTTCTCTGGTTTCCGCAAAATGAAGCTTCTTCGCGCTCCACTTCAAAACTCTTCGTGCTAACTTATTTGTAATGGTTTCGATAGTACCTCCAACAGTAGGGAATAGTACGACCAAGGCAAGCGTAGATTGTTCCATACCGCACCAGCGGGACGACGAACATTTGAAGAAAAAAAAGGTTATATTTCTGCTGAATAAAGAAGTAGGAATTTTATCAAATCAGTTAGGAGGCCAAAGCGAGCCAATATATACAACTGCGACCCGGCGCTTGCCGATCCATATATGACAAATTTGTACCACCACATAGCCAGAAACTACAACATACAGCAGGTCTACACGCAGCCACCAACAACAAATGTTATGCGCTATGCACAATATTAAACCGGTTGATCGCTGCTCTATTGACGTCCGTCTGGGATCTTAGCGGCAATGAGCCGTCACCTAAGCAAGGGCGTTTATTCGAGGAGATGCACGAGCAACGGGTAATCCACCTGATCTACGTAACGCTAGGAAGCTTCGCGATCCATAGCGTAAGGTGAATCAGAATTGTTACCGATCGCGCTATGCATTTCTAAACAACTCGGTGCAAATGTGCATCATCGATGGTAAAAACAGCGGCATTCCCATGATTAGTCACCATTTCTTATCAAACCTGCATAAGCGCCTGCACCGGCGCATGGAAATGTATTATGCATACAACACCTCTGCTCATATAACCCATCAGTGGACTTAATTATCCACATTCGGTGATTCACCAATGAGGGCTCTATGAACCGATGCACCGCATATGTAAACCATAACACCGCAATCCATTTCTGGAGATAGTGCGTCATCCCGATACGATGCTTCAAGCAGAGTTGTCATTTAGAAAGTGATTTTAGTGGTCCCTTTACTTAGCCCTTTTCACCCTTTTTCTTCTCAACTGCTTCTTGCCCTCATCTTGTTACCAATAGCGATTTCCTTTAAACCACATTACGATGTCACCTAAATCAGCTTCTGTAGCCGGCTGTGCTAAGTGTATACAGGTTGCGAATAACGATTCAAAGGCAGTACGTATGCTGCAAAAAGAGATGGCAATCATAGCCATGTCACTTCTTCGGTACAAACGAAATCGGTCATGTCTATCCATACAGCTATTTGCGCCGTGAATACATCGTGAATATAAAAAAAAACAGATTCAGAGGCCTTCTTAAGCAGAAAGTTAGAAGCAGAATACCATAACGTTTGCGCCACAATATACTCGTAAGACAAGCGTCTGCCGGCGTATACATCCCGGTACATGCTTACATATCACTTGTTTACATAAAAGCAGAACCGTGTCCAAACAAATAAAGACCCTGAGGATTGACGAAAGGCTCACTGGCGTTGAGAGAAATGAAGGAACAAAAAAAAAACTGTGCAGGTCAGTATTGAAACGTTGTAGTTGAAATCAAGTTTAAAATATGGCGGGTCATTTTAAATCTTTTAAAGTTTGAGGCCATGATTGTTCTGCTAAATGAGGTCACTGTTAAAAAAAACCTGAAACAGCGAAAGAAAAACATCACACGTAAAGTTAAAATCTTAATCCCGTTTTTCGTTTATCGCGATAAACAAAACTCAACCAATGGTTATTACCCCTACCCACCTCCCCTCTCTGAAATGAAAATCACTTCCCCCCAAAACAACTATCCGCATTTATAGACAAATACCGTATCAACTAAAAAATGAAGGGTCGGTAATGAAAGAACCAAAATGTCACGTAGGGAATAACATCAACATTTCCACAATGGAAGGACGTAAAATGAGAGAAATAAAGAACGAGAACCAAGTAAATAAAACCAACCACGAAGTGGTGGAAGGTGAAAGAGGAAACAATTGAGCGTATGAACATGAAGAAAGAACACAGGTAAACAGGCAAACAGTCTTAAGGAAGTGGGACCAATACAACTGTGAAAGGTTGGCGGAAAGAGAGAAGAGGGGAGATAGGATAGACGGAAGATACGAAGGACCCGGACAAGAGCATGAGCACGTCGAAAGAGAAAAAGAAAGTCGTCTGTATAACGAGGTAGGAAGGAGGCGCAGGTTCCTAGAAGTCGTCGTCTTCAATAATACTCACATCCTTTCCACAGCCAGGACAGTCTGTGAACCAGGACGAGGCCATTAGCTGCATATAAGCCTCTTGCACACGCCACATACAGTACTCTGATTCTTTCCAACGAGACGAGTAACAAATAAACATCACCGTCGGGAAGCGAGCGTGCAACAGCGGCAACACCTCTGAAAAAAATACAATTCACACTACATTTTTGCAAATGAGTAATTTACAGCACTACAAGTAAACAGGTTACTGCAGCTGGTTGACAACCCAATCCACAACAGTGTTGATCCAGAACCTCCGAAACTACAGACTTCGGGCTCAGATGGCGATAAGCCACTGCTCATTAGCTTCACACAATGGAATTTGCTCAAACCCACTGCATCGTTTCCAAGTTTTTAAACCATACTTCGTTCGCTAGTTCATCGATCGCCGTTTTGAATTCCCACGAAACAATACCACAGAAACTGAGCAACTCAGTAAACTATCTGAGCTTCATGAGCTGCGGAAATCTCTTCATGACCCCGAAAATAATATTCCACTTCCTTCAGAATCCTAGATTTGCGCATTCTCCAAACTCACATTGTAGCCAAAATTTTGTGCTGCGACGATCAATACCAAGCATACGATGTGCGATGCAAAAGCACATCTTCCAACGTTTACCTTTGGCACTTTTACCCCTCCCGTCTTCTCAAACACCACAATATTTGCATATGGAGATGAGCAAGAGAGAGATGAGGAAGGCCAAGGAGACGTAGGCAGCGCAAACCAAGCGCAATCGGGCAGTAAAACGGAAGATCTGCAGTCGTGAATAACCTTAAGCAACAACGGTCGCATGCAATCAGTTTCTTCATAGCATCGTTAATCTCAACCGTTTACAATCGAATCTGTATATATTTAATTCTTGGCAATACAATTCTTACCAGCGGATAAAGGTGCCTTATTTCCGCCAAGGATGGCAGCTTCAAGCGAGGGTGCAAGGCATTTATCGGCGACCAAGCGATACATCGATTCACTCATGGGACCCATGCGGCACACAGCCAGACGACGCAATCTCGGCAACGACCGTATTGCCAATTCCACGGCGGCCGGTCTCAACTTGCGCAGCCCTCGCAAATTTAACAGTTCCAGCTTAGGGCATCTCTACAATCAATCAATAATGTTTTATAAAAAAAGCCTACATGCAGCAGCACAATCAGCTCACGTAAATGGCATGCAAAAACCTAAACCATCAGAATGTCATGCAAAAATTTGCTCGAATTGAAAGATGTTCACAGATTCGTGTCACTAAGATACTTCCTTCTCAAAATGCGCGCTTAGCGAAACATTTTCGATTATGAATTCTCCCCTCCTCCCCCCCCCACTTCTACCGCAAAGATCCTTGTCATACAGTAATGCTTCCCTAATTCAGCGATTCAAATACAACTCTAAAAGACTCCAATTTCTATAAATGCAGGGAGCGTAGCATTCCGATTCAGTCGTTTGTTCCCCAAAGCGTCGGGCCAATGTCGTCGCTCAGCAATTTGTCAGCTAACCATATAATGATGCACTGAGAATCCACTAGCAAACAGCTATGCGCCTCAGCTGAACACTGCTGAGGAATAACGGCTCCTAAATATGAAACTGAATCGCATTAGCATTACAGAGAGCTCATAACCTGAACAAGGTGATGAATGTTGTCATCACTGAAACGATTTGAGCTGATCATAGCGAACGAAATCAATGTGGTCGGAAGTGTGGTACACATTTGGTCGATATTCTCGGGAGGAATATTCTTGCACAGTTCCTGGACGCCGAGGAACTCGAGCTTCGACAACTGTGCGACACCCCTCACCACACACGACCACATATGCAGACTGTGGTGCGCAATTGCACGACCCGATAAGAACAATGATCTCAGATTCTCCATATAGATCAGAGCTGAAAATGCTCACCTTACACTTCGAATAGAGCTCGAAATTTGCAATTTTTCTTCCTCAAGGGGCTGTAGACCGAAGCATACTGTTAAATCAATAACTACGCAATTCTCAACATATTCAGCGAGGAAAAAGGCCCTTTCAAATAGGGAAGGAAGCGCATAAATTTAGTGATCACAAAAACAGCGCCTTCGAAAAGTCGTTGTCTTATTTACCTTCTCGCTGGCAACATGACGTCCTTCGCGCATGCCCTTTTCTCATCCTCCCATTAACAATCAAATAAACTGCCTTCTAAAACGAAAAGCAAAAACTGCAAGTAAACGGAATGCAATGGTAGGTGACATTACACAGAAATCCGATTCATAACTCGAATGAGCGATGGAAGGTATAGGGGCAGGACGGAACCTGATTTCTGCAACCTTCTCGCCTTATATATCCCTAATGGGGCTGGGGCTGAACAGAACGCCTACAAAAGTTCACATGGCTAATGGCCTGGTCGCTTGCACACCTTATTATGACCGGTTGTCTCAAAACTTCGTCCTCATCCAATTGTGGACAATAAACTGGAAATCACGATCCAACAGTGAAACACTAACCATTAAAGAAGTGCTCGTAACTGCGGTAGTTCGTCGTTCTGAACGAGCCGACGTCTAGCTGCAGAGTTGAGATAGCGGATAAATCCACCATACGAGGAAGTGCTTCGAGCAGTGCACGGTAGCCTGCCTCACCGACTAAATCCGTCATGCACATGCATAGATGCAACTCTTTCGTCACTGCGTTCGCCTTCTGAAACAGTTAACTGATTACTACGCCACCCTTCAGAACTCCGACAGTTAGAACATCGACTGTTGCGCTTTGACCGTGACTGGATTACTGCAGTGTTAGGAAGAAGAACTGCTAAAAACCTGATTTTTCCCAAAAGTTTTTTGTCCAAAAAAATTCTTTCCTAAAAATTTTTCCCAAAAGGGTAAGTAGTTACGGTTTGACATCACTTCGCACAGTTCAACGAATCAGTTCCCTTTACATAAAATATACGCTTCTCAACTAGCAAATTCAAGTGGTGAGTTGCGCAGAACCATATGAAAAGGTGGATACTTGTCAACTTGAGAATTTCCTCCCAACGCGTTTTATACAAAAAACTGGCTCAATACTAGGATGTCGTAGATGGTCAAAACGATCAAATAGCTCCTTTACTGCAACACATCAGTGTGTAAGGCGACCGCCAAAGCGAAACACCATAAACGTTCGTGCATGTTTCTGCGAGCATGGCTCCATAACGCCAACTTAAGATGTCAGTAACAAAGGAATGCTGCAGCAGGAGGTCTTTGATGCATTTATCGTCTCATCTTCGGAGACCTTAGGCGGGCTCCGATGGTCAAAAATCGAGACCAAATATCCCACGGCAAAAAAAACGTAACGCCAAGGGTCGCCCCCCTCCTCAAAAACAGGCGACGTAGCGTTGCTCAGTAGTCATGATCGTTCGATTATCGACGCTGCGCAGCCGCAAACACATTACATACAGATACGGAGTGCAACAACAGTAGCGGCACTCCTCTTCAGCTTAATTCAAAAACACTCATCTTGCTCATGAATCTTCGTTGATCGCAACGCGCCTATGTTTCTCTAGAAATTTGCGGATTTCGTCTTGTTCTTGCTCATTTTATGTGCGGATGGAGCTTCAACTCCTCCCCCCCCCCTCCTCCCCACCCCTTAGCAAATTTTCTAACAAACGTTGATTTATATTAAGCGCTCAGTGATGCAGTTAAAAATGTGAGAATTGTCTGGACGAGGAGGTTGGGGGGGCGGGGGGGAGGACTTCAGGAAGGCAACCGCTGGGAAATAACGTCTCGCTGTACAACCTTCCAGATACCATGAGTGGTTACCAAGCTGAACTCGATATTCTCCTAAACTTGACAGCGCCAACATTTTCTCTCCAAGTGCTGAACTTAGTTCGAACTTTAGCAAAAAAACCTTGAGAACTCTAAGCGCCTGAGCGGTATTCTTAAAAGTTCTGAAGTCGAGGGCAACATAGAAATAATCGATATTTGATCCGAACCCTTCCAGCCTTCTCACCACATTCAGAATCGTCTGTGCGCTACAGTCGGATAGATGAAGACGACGCACGGCTGGCGAGACCATGTTCTGCAATATTTTGAAGGGAACAGAATACGACAGCTCAATTTCACAAAACAATGATGCAATCATGCATCATTGTTTGCATCACTCTATGCAATCATAATTGAATGGAACATACAAAAAAAGAGGTGAACGAAGCATTACAACTATTGCTATGATGAGCAAGGGCAATGCGGTGGGTACGAGTTTTAGCCAGCTATTGATAGAAACATTTGTTTACCTTTTTTTTAAAAAACACTCTGCCATGTATGAATAAACGCGATCAGCAGCCATAGCGACAAGGCCAATAGTAACGCAGACCTTCCTTCTACGAAGTGACTTTACGGCAGCGATCGTTCAAAGGGTTTCGCCTATTTCTCTCCTTACAACACCAGCACAGTGTTCTACTCTGAACTTTCACATTACACGAGAGTTTTGCTATCGACAAACAAAAAACAAGCCGGTGACAAAAGTGATGAAAGTGAATAGTGATGCGAAAGTTAAGAATGATGCATTTCGCTGGATGGAATGGCAGCGTATGCATGCATCTACGTCAACTCCTGCCTCGTATTCAGCTAATTCCCAACTTTTAATTTGATGTATTAACTAATCTAGCTGTCAAAACTGCCACAGTCATGGAATAGAATTCTGGAATAGCACTATAAAATCACGCTGTATGAACAGCTATCAAACCATGGCCGTGTGTTAAACCCCAAAACGGAAACGTGTGGTGAACCCAAGACTGTTCGAACGTTAAAGCCGCGCTCATAGTTCCTTTTATTCTCCTCTGGCTACCTTTTGTCTGTTCGTGCCATTTTTCCAAACCTACTGCGGTCTCATTTGAAAACTGGATGGTCCACTTGAGGCTTCTTTCTCTTTCCCTCCCCCACTAATAAGCTGACTCAGACTCGACCATCGACTGACTACCTCACATAAGACACAGTCATCTTTCCTAGCGGATCGTTCCATTCGGCTGCTGGCCTGCGCGATCATGCAAACGTTGCGGAATTGCGTCGTCTTCTGTCCGTCGGATCCTGAGCAGTGAGTTCATATTGGTCTTACTCAACGGGTCACCCAAATTCAATCGCTCGCTGTGGTCCCGATTAGAACGTCAGATGAAGCAACTCCACGGGTCCGAAACCGAAAATCTTGCTCGAAGCGGATCCCAAAATCGCACCCTAAGCAGCTACAAGCGTTGAATGCACTACGGGGAATGTAAATAACCATCGAAATTTTGTCAACATTCATCCGATACCCTCCAATAGACAATGGGCTAACAAATTTCCTTAGCATCCTCCACCCAAAGCGAGTAAATCTGCATAAAGTAATATATATCAGAAGACAATTATAGTTACATTCAGAAGCTATCCTCGTTTCACGCCACTTCATGCAGTGTAATACGTGAGCTTGCATCATCAATAATGAATATGCTATTTTGTGCAACCGCTATTCATGCAACAAAATGTATGCGATCACATGAAATTACGGTCATTTCTTAGATGATAACATTTTTGTGAAACGTCTCATACCATGCGTTAAAC
>JPKZ01001475.1:338944-356031 GCA_000803305.1 Toxocara canis | reverse complement strand
GCTATTTTGTCTGACGCTCGCATTCAGCAACGATGAGCTGGCGAATTCAAAAACCAAAAACTACTTTAGAAAGAACTACTCAAAAACTACTTCACTGTATAACGCTTCGTTTTCGCAGATTTGGTGCTTCGAGGCTGTGGGATGTAAACTGGGCTAGAGTAAACTACATAGGAGAAATGTTGACGCCTCTATTTTAACATTTTGAAACGACATTCCATCTTCCTCACCATGACGCTTTATATAAGCTACAATTCGCAGTCAAAAAAAAATCTTCATGAAAACTGAAAGGCAACAGCAAAGAAGTGCAACCGTCACATAAAACATTAAGCACGACCGCATTCGAGCAAATGAAACGACTAAAAGAATGTAGCAGTCATTGAACGAACAATTTATGTTACTCTCAACTTTGCAAAACGCATTTTTCTTTTTCACTGTATTCGCATGAAGGGGAAAGTTGTGTTTACTTTCGAGAGTGGAATACGCTGAAACGCCGATAAAAAACAATTAATTAATAAAAACGTCGATAATGACATTTTATGAAAGTGAAAAGGTGCTCCTTTGGACGTTTTTGTTGGGGAGAATGAACACGACGATGGTAGGTTTTTGGCTAAAGAGCAATATAATAAAAATGTGCGAAAGTGTAGCGAGGAGTTGGTATGATATTTATTGCTTTCGCGATTTCCACCATCAGAGCAGCTTGTTCCATAAACTTGTTCTTGTTCTTATCGCTCGGGCCTTCAGTGCGATATCTCGATGTTACTGAGGAAGAACCATGTATTAGTTTCTCAAAATTTTCATCCACAATCAACCGACCGATTCCAAGAATGCTAAGAAAAAGTCGCAATATCACTAAATGATATAGCGGTCAAAATATCAACTCAAAAAGGTTGTCAAAATGCGCATAAATATCCTTTGAACGCAGATTGCTGAAATGATCGACTCTAGATTACCGTAGTACCAACGAACCGTGAAAAAATTTTCCACTAAAATTCCCATTCTTCATGCTTTCGTAAAACCGTACTCACCAAAGCATAAAAACAGTAATTTATTACTCGTCTCTTACTTATTCACTTCCATACTTATTCGTTATCCACCTCATACCTCGACTTTTATCTGCGTAGACGTCCTGAAAAACTTGGCATACCTTCCTCAGTACTTACCAACCATAAAAACCTATTAGATCCGTCTCGAGAAGTCGTCGTCCGTTTCTTTCGATGCTCATGAATAACAGTTTAATCATTTATCATCAATCAATCATTAATCAAGATCATTTATCATTTTTATCAGTTGATGCTAAATTTGACGCTAATAGTTTAATAGTTTAATCAGGCCTAATCATTAACTTTTAGAAACCACCTACTCCGATAAGTGTCGAGCAAGCACTGTTCAGAAAGAAGTCAGCAGTTCTTTACATAAACATATACCTAATCTGATGGATGATCAGCTGTTTAAGCGATAAGCTCAGGATTCTGGCATTGAAGCATCATAATGGAAAAAAAACGCGATCACTTAGTTGAGGAGATCCTAGATAGGTGAACTCATCTTCGCTCTTTTTCTGGGTGTATCAAGACAACTACCTCTGGTTAATTAGCTTACTATTTTCTGTACGTATTAGCTAATAACTTCAGCTCTTATGTTCTTATTCCGAGTAATTCATTAGTCATAGTGCTTTTGCTTACTTGTATCATGGGATCGTCGAATCATAAACAGCAAATGTTAACGCATTATCTATTGTATTATGGTATTTGAACGTGACAACTGAAATAGCACCAAAAAATGGGCAACTATCAACCTCAAATAATAACAGAAAAACAAATCAACACTTATTCATGCAATAAAATTATGCAACAACCAGTAATATTCGTTCAGCTTTTTATGCAACTTCAACTTCAAACGGTCAACGATCGGATAGAAACAAATGGGATATATTCGAAACGGACAGGGAACGGTGATAAACCATGCCAGTCATCACTGACAATACCTTCGTTTATAAAGTGAAACGTCACCCTCCGCTTTCCTCAACTCCTTTCCCCCTCCTACGTCCTCCTCCTCCTCTCCGTCCTCCCCAATCCACCTCCCACAAAAAAAATTTTTTTCTCCAGCCTTCATTACTGTCACCATTCAAGGTTTTCCGCTTGAAAAATCAAGCCGAGTGTTTTGGTGAACAAATACTTTGGTGATACGAATGCCGTTCATGCACGTTACAGCGCAAAACAGCAGCCAGTAACTTCAACAGGAATCACGTATTGCTATTTTGCCGTCCAGAACAAACAGTTCAATATAAACTTCAGATAACACAATCATAACAAAAATAAGCGTTACAATTAGAGGAAATGAACTGCGTAGGTTCTAGACACGCACAAGAAAATAAAACCCCGCACAAGACTCTTCAAATGAGCAACTATAACAAATAATCGGAAAAAAAATAAACATGCAGACCCGTTGCAAGCAGCAGACAGGAAAAAGGATAACAGCGGGATAGGATCTTTGCGCTTTTTCTTATTAATAAAGGCGAAGAACGTTTGCAAATTACTTTTGGCTTCTCGTAAACTTCAGCTTAGCTGAAGCGATTTATTTTGCAAAACCCTGATCTGATTCACTGCTGAAGATGGTAACTTTTTGAGGATTCTTGGACCGCCGCCATTAACAAGAACCTTGCTTCACGGATGAAATCGACTTCAAGAATTAATAAAACCTGAAATTTTCAATCCCACCTTCCCCTCCCTCCGAAGAAGGTTGCTTGTGTTTTAAGGAACGCATAACCGCCTATACGGCCACTTCCGGCTGGAGCTTTCTCTACCGAAACAAATGTGCGTATGACATCTAAAAACGCTAACAATAACAATATACTCGATGAGTGAAGTCACTGCTAAACAGTTTGGAAACATTACAGGTCTCCCCCAAACTTCCAATCTTCCCCATCCGATCAGAACAAAGCGCTACAGAGCGGTAGTTCTTACTATTTTTAACCTCTGTGCACTATTGCCGCCCGCATAACATAACTGCACCTCACAACTTATGCCCTTCCACAATGCGATAAGGCCTCGAAATTTCATCTTTGATTATATACCCCTCCCCCTATGAAAACAGTGAGAAACCTGTAAATCCCATTATTTATTATGTGTTTCTATGCCTTAGTTATTCTTTGTTAGCGCATCACAATACCAAGAAGAAAATTCAGTTCTTTTCCCAAATAAACTATTCTAATAGATAAACGAAGTAATTCTTTCCATTATTCATAAATCGAAATAGCGCCTTAATCAGTAAGATAGCAAACACAACAGAATGTGCATTGTATGGCAGTATATCACGCTCCTTCCCAATCTGTTTCACTCCTCAAAATAAATAAGCAAAAATACACTTCGATACACTCAGATCCACTTCCACACTTAAAATACACTTAGATCCACTTCGACATAAGAACTCATTTTACCTCCTACTGATATATATCTCAAACTTTCAAAAGCGAGTGTTAAACATCTCTCTCCCACCTGTGACCGCTTCCTCAAATCAGCCCACTGTTTTTGTGGGTTGTGAGAGTTCACTGCAACTGACCGCAAACCTCGAGTCGACCGTAAACCTCGTTTTGTGAATAATTCGACCGATTTTACATTTAAAAGCGAATGTTAAAACATCTTTCTCCCACTTATGACCGCTTCCTCAAATCAGCCTACTGGTTTTGTGCATTGCGCGAGTTGACTGCAACTGACCCTCAGCGTACACCAACCAACAACAATATCCTCGTTCTCCTTCTGAGCGATCAGCCACGAGATGCAAGCCCTCTCCTCCTCAAGCAATTTCTCATCGATATCATTTTTTCGCCTATAACTCGAAAGCAGAACAGAAAAAGGGAATAATTAAACGCTTTCCACTTAGAGCGAACGCATTAAAAAGCAATGGTAGTACACCTTGGTTGTTAGATAAACTAAAACGTATGAGCCGGTCAGTGAAGAAAAACGCTTTAGATTCTTAGTGGCAGCAAAGGAATAGGCAGTAAAGACATGCTATGTACATGGCAACTGCTTCTCGCACCCCCTCCTTTAAGGCAATGATATGGGAGGTCAAGCATTAAAAAAGAATGGCACATCTCAGTCTCAAAATTTTCGACCGCTCATTCCAGAATACCCAATTACGAAATGCGATGCGGTCGATCTTAGTTAAAAAAAACTGCAAGGTTCATGCTCCACTGCAACTTATTTTTCGTTAAATCAGCACTGTCTACAAATTCAAACCGTAAAGTTTTGTAAACGATTTACTCCTAAACAAAAATTCTTTATATGTATAAAGGCATTCGGAAAAAGAGTATCAGTCAGCGAAATGGCTCACATAAATAACAGCTTTAAACGAAGAACACAAACTCACGCTAACATAAGTGGACGCATTTTGCTTGATTTGGTCAGCGTCAAGTGGACCAGGATCAGGCTCATCACTGATCGTCAATGACATCATCGGTGCGCTTACTGTATCCTGCAGCATCGCTTGTACCTGTGCATACTGAAACCACAAACATGTTTCAAGCAAATGCTCGCTTCACGTTACACACCAACAGATCCCATACAAAACAGTTTCAAAACATCGACAAAATTCCATCTTATTATTTTCCTGAATACTTGCAAATCTACCACCTTTGGGTCACAAGCCTTTCAACTAACAGAAATGAAACATCACCAAAATCACTTTTTTTAAAGAAACTACCGATGCTAAGAAAATCTTCCCCCCCCCCCCCCTCTTTCTCCCTCTGCCTGTTTGAATATACCAAACTTGTAAATAAGGAATTTCGGTACTTAGCGAAGTTTCATTTCCACGATATTAGCACACATTCGACTTACTATGAAATATTCAAAATCTAACGCATCACACCAACACATGTTATTTAAAAATTCCACCCACTCTTTACCCTCCTTATCCTACTAATAACGGTGAAGACGGCCAACTAAGGCGAGAGGGCGTCGATAAATGAGCAAAAGATGTGGACAACGAGAAGCGTTGGCCTACCCAAACAACGACTTTGAACAACAGCAATATGGAGCGCTGAACGCTAGCCACTCTTCAAATTCTCGACTTGGTTCGCCGGTCTTCACGATCACGACGACTCTATTACAGTGAGGCATTTCCAACGACTAAGCGATTCTCAGACCATGCTACAAGTAAGTTCCCTCCTAGCTTTTGTTCATAATGAATCCATGCGGCCTAAACGAACAAAAACGGGAAACCTCATTGCCAATCGCACATCAGAGTCAAGAAAAGCGCAGGTAAACAACACTTACATCAGGGTTCTGACGCGCCTTCCGCTCGATTAATTCCCATTTAACGAGCTTCTCCTTCATTCGTGCACTCTCAGCCTCTCGTTCTCGATTGAAATTCTGAGAGCATTCGTCGATTAACCTTTGGTTCATCTCCATGAACAATTTGAGCGCGTTATAGATTAGTCCATGAATCGTCCTCAACAAAACAGAAAACATTTACTAGCTCACAACCTAACAGTTAATACCACAGCAAAATGATACTCTGAACCCCCCCCCCCTCCCATTCACATTCATTCTATGCTTACGAAGTACCGTGAACTTTACTGCAAAAAGAAAAAACATCAATAGGAAAAAAGAAGGCGACTGCTAAAATGGAGCGTAAGTTAACTCTGAAATGAGCCCGTTTCGACATTGGTAGAGACTGCTTTAAGCAAATCCTCCTCACCCTCTCCCCTCGTTTGCACTCCTGTAAAAGTTATAGCCGAATAACTGTTTTTCACTAAATATGCACAAATGAGCGGATATAGTTAGTAACCGCCAAAAGTCGGGTGAGAAAGAACATGAAAATAAAGGACAACAAGGTATATGCACGCATCGTAAATTAAATGTCGGAAAAATGAAATATTCAACTTACTTGTTCCAATGGTTCTTCGAATTCCTATACAACGCAGGAAACATAATGGGCAGAATGACGGCCGCATTGTCACTTATTAATGACATTATATATTCATTATTCCAGTAATAGAGTGCTCTCTCAGCTACCTTCAAAATTGCACCAATCTGACACAACAAGAAAATATCCATCTTAGAAATTCCCTTCTTTCTCATATATTTTTTGAATCTCATCCCTCTCATTTCGTTTATTTTTGAATCGGCTATAAACCCATATCTTAATCGTCGAGTTGTGATCTGTAACTGCCACTTCGCGAAAGGAAGATAGGCAAGAAACTGATACGTATTCAAAACAGTCGCATTCAAGGAAAAGACCAGGGTGTCACTTGTGAATTTAATAGCAAAAGCAGAAACACAGGTTTATCAGTAGTTACCGGCGGATGAACTAGATGCAGGACTTTTACGCGATACGGGCTATCAGTGCATCACCATTAGAAAAAGCGAATAATGCCCTAAATCAACTTTCCCTTCCTTGACATTGCCACCTCACCTAATCGACCGCCTGTATCGACTGGCCTCTAAATTAGGCATAAAACGTGGAGCGATATTTTTTAAATCACTTTCAACCCAATGCACTGCACTAGATTGACACTTCACACATGCACTACTTTTCTCAGAGGAGAAACAAAAGTTTAACAAGAATAAACAATAATAAACGATAAACCTGAAAATGTGGCGAAGAAACACACTTTGCCAACCGATGAAATAACGGCACCATAACCTTTTGAAATTCTGCTGGTTCGATAACGTCAAGTACCTCTTCAAGCTCATTTAAAAACATCACCTTAAAATCCACTTTTTAATGTAATCCCTTGGAAAGTTCATATCAATAAAGAAGATAATAAAGTAAAAGATGTTCCTCTAGTTGCGATATAACTCTGCCAACAGTAGACGAAGGCCGATGAGCAGACGGAGAGAGCGGAAGACTTAGAAATTATTTTGCGAATCTCTTTCACCAAATACAATAAACTGAGAAACTTTCAACAAATAAAAACAAAAAAAAAAGTGCAACAACGATCACAACTTTTCCATCCACCATCCCCCTCCCCCTAGCCAGAAATCACAAAAGATCTACAACCCTCGCAGCAATAAAGTCTAGATTACTACTTTTCCATTCACCATTCCTCCCCTAGCCAGAAATCACAAAAGATCTACAACCCTCGCAGCAATAAAGTCTAGATTACAACTTTTCCATTCACCATTCCTCCCCTAGCCAGAAATCACAAAATCACAAAACATCTACACCCCTCGCGGCAATAAAGTCTGGAAACTGAGGTTCGTTTTGAATGAAGCAAAAAAAGGGTAAATAATAACAACAATAATACGCACACAGAATTCGAAAGAATGCAAACACTTTGCGACATTTTTTTTTGAAGAACGCAAAGTTTAAAAAAAATATAAGCCCACCTCCTTTGGGCTGTGCACCTTCGGCCAGAATTTGAGCAATGAGTGAATGACCGGTTCTGTAAGCGTCGGATCTTTCTCGAGGAACTGCACCACACAATACGCCAACTGCGGATGATACACCGATAAAGATTTCACCTTAATGTCCAATATAATCACATACAGCAATACGACACATCGCGCAACAACAACTCCCATTTGGTGGGGAAGGAGAGGGGGAACAGCCATGGGGTTCCGCCTGAAAAGTAATGACCCAGTCACATATTCTATTAAAATGCTCGTTTTCGAAATAATAAACACTCTTCTTTAAAAGCATCAAGACGAAGCCATTCAATGAGACGCATCCAGCCTTAGCAGATAAAATTTCAGGAAGGTGATGAGCTAGCTGCCCGTGTATGAAGCACAGATTGCAGAAGGTGGAACTGTCATTTAAGGGCGGCAGATGCCAGATGAAAATAATGAATCTGACTGGAACACAAGATATGGGACGAGCAGAAATGTCCGTAGAAGAGAATAAACGACTCATAAACTACTCTTCTCGAAAGGTCGCCGCGAGAATGAACTCAACATAGCGAAAATACTTCAAAAGAGTCAACCATATTTAGAAATGAATAATATGCAAAATGAATCGAACTCAAAAAGGCACATATTAAGGTCTTTCCATCTCTTGCCTACTTATAATCGAATACATCCGGAACGCGGATGTAGGAAACGGTCCGTAAAATTAGACAAGCTTTAAAAAACAAGCCCCTCATTTAAAGATTGACTAACAACTCAAGAAAAGTTTACAAACAAAGATAAAAACTATCGGCAGTAAATCATAAAAACCTAGCACACAATTACGAAATTATCGCTCCGTCCCTTTCAAACAAAACCGTCTGTTAATATATGATATTAGAACTAACTAGCTTAATAGGTTAATACTCACAGTATTTGCCTATTTATTCTCTAATACCATCATTACAAACGATGGCGTATGAAATCACGTAATATATTCGTGCAAATATATTCAAATATAGGAACTGTATGCACGAACCTTATGAAGAGGAAGAAGTACCCTGAGAAGGAAGGTCTTGTGTTCTTCCTTCAGAGGCAAAGCAAATCCGTTGATAATGCTGCCGAGGATCTCCAACAATTCGGCAATGCCATTGTGTCGTTCAGTCTCATATATGAACGAGTAGAATATATTGTTGATCTGCTTGCGCATAAATGCTCGCAATCCTAGGAACTTGCCATATATACGATGCAGAGTCGTCTTCAGAAAATCACGTTCTCGAGGATCCTCGCTGTCCGACAGCTCGATTAACTATAAGCATATCACCTTGTTCAGCAATATTCCGGTTCATAACCTCATCAACCTGGGGCGTCGGTCAAGTTCTGTTCTGGATTGCAACAGATCTCTGAGACCGGATCAAATCCGACTATGAAAGTTGTCCGGTTGCGACTGGGGGAACAAACAGATACAATCTGCATGTCTGTCTTACCCATACTGTTTTGGCTTACATGCAAACCCTCAACAAACCTTACGGGAACAAAGTAGCCACGTATGGTTTTGCCCATATATATAGAGAGCGATAACATATAACTGCCGGAAACTAACAAAAGCAGAAAACATACCTGGTGAATATTTTCGTAAAATTTAAAAAAAAAGCACGGAAATACACAGACTTGTAAGGATTCGAGATGAAGCATTTTCACATGCGAAGTTTTACGACACAACAAAAGCCAGCCGTCAGTGCCAACCGTCCGTCCCTTCTTCAAATTTAGTAAAATGTTGCTTAGATAAAAACCGAAAATAATTTAATAGCAATTGGAACTGACCCTGAGAACGAATTTCTGATCGATATACTTCTTGGCAACATTCGGCTGGAATTCAGACGATTCCAAAAAACGAAGAAAAAATTCGTATACCAACTGAAAGCATAACATAACAATTAACGATGACAATATAAGTCCAAAATGAACTCGTTGCAAGGATCTCATTAGAAGTGTTATTACGTCATTAGGTGTAAAGAACGTTCAATTAAACAAATCATACCGCAGCTTAATTACAACTACATCTAACAGCCAAATACCAACTTCAGAACTTTTCATCTGCTTTCAAAATCCAGAACTGTTCACTCATTCATTTACCAATCAAATTATCAATGAACAAATCGCAATATCCCAATCATATCCCAATCATGCGTTCCAAATTCCACCTCCCATCGCAAGTAACACTAGAAACTGTGAAGTTAGCAAATAAACATATAACAACATCCCTCCGAATATACGATCCGAACCTATGGTCTTCTGTCCAGCAACGTAATGCTTTGTCAATTTGATCATGACCACATACGGAAACGGATGCAAAAACAGCTATAATTTCATCGATTCCCGTATCGATTCGGCTGACAACCATGCCCACGCATGATTGTTTTGACCAGTTTCGGAACGCCTGGTGATCAGCCTGCTGACGATCCCTATATGCAAAACAAACCGCCCACTAGTTCCGACTAATTGCCCTACCTTAAATATACTCCCTAATGCTACTAAGAGCAGTAACGATAAGCAACTGCGCTAAATTAACAACATGGAAGCGCAAACTGAAACGAACGTAACAAACAACAATGGTATGGAGGGATACCTGCAAATGCGGCCAAGCGGCTTCTAGAGTGGGTTCATCTTCATCTGGATCGAACTCTGCACCCACTGGATTGGATGGCGGCGACAAAACTCGGAAAAGGTTAACAGTCAACTGGAAATTTAACCTCAGATTTAACTGAACAAATATGAACGTTCTGGATAGATTTTAATTTTCAATCCAACTCAATCTATTCCGACAGAATCACATTCAGCACACATGCTCAAACGCCCTAGCCCTCGACATTCCTCTCCTTTCTCTTCCCCCACCCCACTCCCCTCCTTGATTTGCGGCTGTTGAAGGCCGATAAATGGATGCCTACATTCATCTTGTGAAGCAAGCTGACTGTGGGCGAATCTTGGGTAAAACCAAACTGAACGCATAGAAAATGAACTCCTTTCGTCCTCCTACGAAATACGATATATTTACAAACGCAAATATGACCCAAATGGAACATTGCAATACCATTCAACAGGAGCACAATGACCGACCACAAAATGCGGCACGTGCACAAAAAAATAGAAATGAATAACTTGAAAACGTGAGAAATGGATAATAAGAAATGAATAACTTGAAAACGTAAGAAATGAATAACTTGAAAACGAGAGAAATGGATAACTTTAAAATGTGAGAAATGAATAACCTGAAAACTTAAGAAATGAATAACTTGAAAACGTACCATATTAACAACTTCCGGATAAATCGGTTCAGTAATAACATTTTGACACGAAAGCACATAATCGGTTAGTTCATTCAATGTTGTCCTTTTTACCTAAAAAATATCAATTGCATAACAGAATTATCGCAACATATCATTGCAATCATCGCAATAATATGTTGCAATGATTGCAATGCAACGCAATGCTGCAATTACTATTTCACCTAAAAAAACAATCAAAATCATTGCAAAAACATATCAAATGCAACAAAAACCACGCAACAAATCATTCGACTTATCTGCAACGATTCGACTATATCGAAAGGACAAAATTTCAACGCCAAATCATGCAAACTGTTTCTGAAATAGGAACTGTATAAAGGTTGAATCAACAAGCATTGTAAATATTTCACAGATCTTCCCTCGGTTTCCCTCATACGATAACCAATGCCAATTTAAACGCCCATTTGAAAAAGAAAAAAAATTTAATTCGTTTCGGAATGAAAGCGAACGACTAATTTATTTTTTTCAAGCAAAGAGCAAATCAACCTTCCTATAAATGCATATCAAATATCTCAGAGTGCAGAGTCACAAGCACTGACAATATTCGTTGAATTAACCTCTTTATATTTGAGATCAGAGAGAGGATCAGTAGCAAAATCGAATACAACACAGCATTGACGCAGCTTCTGAATGAACAGCTCTTCCCTCGCTGATGGCTCTGCTTCTGCAACAACATACACTCTCGTCCTCCCAGAACGTCTTTTAATAAAATACACATACCACACAAACGCAACTCAGCCACCAGTTAATTTCAGGATTCTGATTATAATGAACAGCCACAGAACATGCTGGCATCGAAACCTATGGCATCGGACCTGTCCATTATTCGAGGAAAACAAACTGACGAAGGTACTCCCTCTCTCATAAACGGTCTCAAACGATAACAAAAACAGATATTTGCAGTAGCTGGTTCGAAGGACGGGTAAGGGGGATGCGGAAAGTTGTCTACGTTCAACTCGGAGACGGGGATTGTAGTCCACTACACGCCTTCCGCAACTAGACTACAAATCGTACACACTTCCTTACTCATTCATTAAGAAGCGTCAATTCCAGTTTTACCTAGGCACTCATTTGTGGTTAATCCTCGAGTTCAATCCCCCCGGTCCCCTTAGTGCAAGTTTCTCCTTACATTCAGCGCCCCTTTTAAGAATGACGGTTCCCACAAATCATCGCCCTTCAAGGTTCCTCCCTCTCTGAACCCCTCAAATTCAGCTCCAGTAGAGTATGCCACTTCATAGGAATTCTCCGTTTCTTTATCCCCTCCTCCCCCCCCCTCCCAATTGTTCACCTTCCTCCACCTAAAATTCGAAGTCTTTCTCAGGAAAAATGGTACGCTAAAATCTTCGAGATTTCAACTGGAAACTAAACTATTAAACGCACGTTCTATGAACACAAAAATTAAAAACTTTTAATGAATCGATGAAAGTCAACAGTCACTAATAACAAAAATCGACGCATATTCAGTTTTTGTCTTCATCTCTAGCTGTGTACCACAGTTCAACTTAATATGCAAAACAAACCTTTGATATTTGGTAGTTTGACAAGTTCACGATTAGCAGATACCAAAAACAGTGAGCTGCTCTGCCGTCGATCACGGCGTGGGATTGCTGGCCCACCAGCTAGCGCCGGCTAAATAGAATATCCATATCGGTTTTAGTCATACTAAACTCTTCTTCCATTCTCTCACATTTAACGAGAGCGGCACATACAAGTGGCTGATCTGCACCAGCCACTTGTATGTGAAGCCAGTACCGAGAACAAGCAGCCATTTTGTGGTAAAAATTGGCTAATGACGGCCTTAATTAGAGAAACGAGGGGAACACTGGATGCCTATGTGTTCTTCGATTGCAAAACAAGCAAATCGTCAAGGGTAAGAATAATTTTTCATAATAGACAAAACACCACCAGATAATCTTGATAAGCAAAAACTGAAAAAAGGGTTTTGTGATGACGAAGAACTATCACATACTTGCGCCGATACGCGCCTCCTAAGCGCACAGTATTTTACGGACGACTAAATTAATCTTTTATGGATATAACGAAATAAAAATTTCAGAAACACCAGAGATAAAATACACATATACACTGTTATGAGATGGTGAGTGAATGCAGAAATTTTGAAGACTCAGAGAGGATCGACTGTTTGACGGCTTCAAGACGGATAAAAAGGCGTTTAACAAACGGGCCTAAATTGTTGCTTCAAAAATTTTCATCAGTAAACAAAACTTTTGCAAATGTAAGAGAAATTATTACCGAACTCGAACATATGGAAAATTACCATCCGAAAAAAATCCACGAAATTTATGAACCAATCACTAAATCTGAAAATTATAAACCTTTCCTTTCTCTCAAGATTTCGCTTACTCAAATTAAAAAGAAAAAGGAGAGAGTGAGAGGTACTTTGTGGATTTCGAGAAAAACACCTCCTCATAAACCTCTTTAATGTCGTGAAATTATACTTGTGGAGCAAGAAAAGCTAAAGCTACTATCGTTACCATACTACTTGCAACCTTCACACTTCTCAAACAATCATCTTTGAGCAAAGCTACGCCATCGAACAGTTAGTTGCCAAATTTAGGCAAGCAATAAAGGTATACGACCATCGAAGGCTAAGCATTAGCCGATCACCCTTCCTCTAATGAAGCTTTTCAACGTTTTCAGGACACCGGAGTGAAGATAGCTTTATAAGAAACAAGTCATCCATAATTCGCTGCAACAAGAGGAAGAGAGAGAGGAAGAGAGAAAGAAAGAAAGAAAGAAAGAAAGGGAGGGAGGGATGGAAAAGACGAATGCAAATGTTTGAAAAAGAGAAACAGAGAGAGAGAAAAGAATGCAAATCTTCCAGTTTATGACTCAGTTCAAATTGCTCTAGGTATGCTATCGCCTAGGGATCGGACGATCACCTACATCTCAAATAAAGAGGGGATGACCGCTTCACACTGCGCATGCAAAACATCACAAGCGAATGGCGACCTCCAAGACAAATCAACGAACCTTTTTAAGCGAAGTGGGTGGAGGTGCATCCGAGGGGACAGAATCCCCTGCGGCGACGGCATCTTCTGTCTTGATCAACTGTACCTTGGGGAGGTTGTTCGCACTTGCATGGTTGCCGTTTGTCGTTGCCGTTTCTTCTTTCTTCGTCGCCTCCTTCTCTTTTTCTTTGCCTTCCTTCTTCTTTTCCTCTTTTTCGTTCTGAAATTTTTAAATTTCTTAAAGCCGAAAATAAGAAAATGAGGTGAACTCATGTGTTAACAATACAAAAAAAGTTACGTAAAATAGTGAGGACGCGAAATGGGATGCCACCTCACAATATTCTCTACTGCGCTTCCCCACAAGAGATAAAAATCCCTATTCAGTACAATTTCTGCGCCATCTTTTTTCTAGGAGACGAAAAAGTGCAAAATTCTAATAATTTCCAACAATACAACGTAATTAAGTCTCCTCAGAAATTCCGACTCTTTAAAAATTAAATTATCTTATCTTTAAATAAATTTAACAGGTGAAATCATAACTGTGGAATGAAGTTAACTTTGAGGTATATAATGACGATCGCCTCTTCTTTGCGCGAACATTAAATATTTTTCTAGGTGAGCGGTCTTTCTTCAAAGATTTTGTAGCCGCAAACGCTCTTGTAAAATTGCCTGGTTAATGAGTCGTCCACTTGTCGGTTAATTGCTTAATTATTTAATTATTTGTCGTTTATTTGTCGTCTAATGAGCCGTCCAACTGTTTGCTTAAACATCTTTCAAATTGTACAAAAGATTCGTCTATACTATTTCACCTCAGCTACGCCATAAATGAATAAAAAATAAAAAAAATAAAAATGAAGAGATGAATTACTACTATGCGATGGAATGAGAACGATGAGGTGAAATGAGTAAAATCAAACGCGTTTTGCAGACAACTGTTCCAAGATATGCCCCTAAGTAGAAATTCGAATCGATGCGCACTTGTCTTAAGCAATTATGATCACATGCAACGCGTGAGGCGTTCACATTTGTATGAAACGAACGTTGAAGTGTGAAGATGATCGATGGTGCTTCACGCACGCAAAATCCACTTATCAATATTCTTCAAAAGTGCTATCTTTCCCTCCTGTTTCATTCAATCTCAAAAAAAAAAGACCAAAATGAAAATACAAATAGAATTGATTTTAGTGCAAATCGAATTTCCAAATTTTGAAGCTCCTCATTAAAGCCTTGATCGCTAAAGTCACACAACCAACTTCTTCAGCCTTGCCACGCACAATTCGACAGATCATTCTAGACCGCCTAAAATGAAAATTTTTTTTCCTCTTACGACTTTTGATGAGGACATCGAGTTTTGCCCTCTGGCAAGCTCCGAAGTCGGCGGAACTGTTGCTGGCAAATGGGGGTGAAGGACCGACCGCCGACATTTGTCTCCCGAAACGAATTAACTAATTCGTTCGTATTGAAAGAAAAAGCATACTGATCAGTCAGTTAGCCACAGAGTTACAAATACCGGCAAAACGTCCCTAACTCCCTCCCCGCAACCCTCCCCCCCCCTCTCAACGAAGGAAAAGATTTTGGTTCTACGGAATTGCAAATATATCGTTGGGTGAATAGCAATAGCGCAGCACCAACCTTGGTGTCCTTGTCCTTCTTCTTGCCCTTCAGCATACTGTGCGCGAGCAACCTCCGTTCGCGAAATGTTGATGTGGCGCCGGCGAGCAGTTTGATCTTGTTTGCAACTCCGAACGGCCACAATAATATAATCGAATACAACGACCACTGCAGTCTATACAGTTCAGCACAAAGCACAACGAACGCTCACAACGAGGAGACGACATCGAAACGCATGTAAAACTTAACAAAAAAAAATATGCCAAGCGACAAATTCAAAAAATGACCAGCTTTCATCCCTTTCGTATCCATCAAGAAAGTCTGCTACACATTTCAAGTCTGTTTCCGGGAAAGCACTGCAGTGGAGGAGGGATGGGGAGGGAGGAGGGGGAGGAAGGGGTTGAACGGATACGCCAAGCGATAAATCCAAAAGAAATTGATCAGCTTTCATTCCTTTCGCCTCTGTCAGGAAAGTTTGCTACAGACTACAAATCTATAAACGGGAAGGTGCTGCAGTAGAGGAAGAAGGGGGAGGAAGAAGAGGGAGAAAGGGGAGAAAGGAGGGGAAAAGAGGAGAGGGAGGGAGGAGGGCGAGGAAGGGGTTGAAGGGATAACAGGCGCAAAAATTCCCACTGGGTATTTGCAGCAAGCAAACTCGTATCGGCTTTACACAAACCTAGACCATGGTACATCATGGTACATCATGGTATACCATGGTACATCATAGTAAGAGTACCATGGTACTTCTACGTTACTTTCATGTTGCGCGCTTAATGAGTGATATGATTTCTGGCTTTGATGAGAGAGGTCTGTTTGACGAGGTAAGAGAACCATGGTACCATGGTACTCTTACCTCGTCAAACAGACCTCTCTCATCGTCAAACAGACCTCTCTCATCACAGCCAGAAATCACGTCACTCATTAAGTGCGCAACATGAAAGTAACGTAGAAGTCAACTAACTGAATGCACTCATATCAGTATGGTCATTGCTTTCACAGTAGAGAGTCATAGTTTGTTTTGCTCCTATGTATTCGAAATGTCGAAATTTTTTGAACTATTTACTTAAAGTCAGTGAGTTTGACTCGCTGAAAAATTTGTGGACGATGTCGATGCATATCGATCAACAAAATCAATCGAATTCGGTTTTTAAAACAAATAAAGCAGCGTTACGAACACCTCCGTCCCATCTATTCAACGTAAGAGGAGCCGTCTGTGCGGAAGAAACCGTTCCATCTTTATGCGCTATCGCTCCGATACGTAAATAAATCACTTCAGTAATACGAGATAAACCACACTCAATAATGCCAAATAAAATTTTTTGCTGAAAGCACTTGCCGTGCGTGACTGTTTGCCTAATGGATATGGGCAAATAATAGCCTAAAGTGCATACTTAATGTTTTGTGGAGAATGGTACTTACAAGCTGCTAAGGTAATTCGCTCAGACACAAGCAGGAGGAGGGAGAGGAGGAAGCTGGGGTTCGAGAGCGAAAGGAGGTCGAGAGTGGAGTGGGATCGATAGCGAACGAGCACGGGCTAGTGAACCCGAATTAAGTGTCTAGGTAGTCCGGAAAGTTATGGAAGTAAATGCGAATGACCGAATTCGTATTTCCTTATCTCTTTCGCCTCCTGGAACATCTACGAACCACCTGATATCCAAAAACGCAATTACCAACAACTCACCACTCACGCACACGCGCAAACAAGTACAAACTCGGAAAAGCAAGCCGCCAACGGAGAATTGCAGGGTAAAACACGGCACCTCAACGGCTAACCGGGAAATGCAGTGGCGCGATGATGAGTTGGGTTGGTGTTACTTTAGTGACGAGCGGTGGTTTTG
>JPKZ01001475.1:327347-338936 GCA_000803305.1 Toxocara canis | reverse complement strand
AGGGGAGGAAGAACGGGAGAATTACGTTTCTCTTCTCTGTATCCGTCAGCAACACATCGTCCTTGCGCCAGCACAGATACAGCTCTCATTCCAAATAAGTATCCGCATACGTGCCCGGACGCCACCGCCATGGTTATTAATGGGATGGTCACCCGCAGCTGCGGTCTGCTCCAAGCAAATGATGGAATAACAGGGCGAACTACAGTGAAGCGGAATATCCCAGGGCGGGGGGGACGTAGTGGAGGGAGGGGGGTGGGCGAAATGCGGAGGCTTAATGCTTCCAGGTGGCTTGGTTTCTCGAGTTGACGTCAGTGGGAGGAAGCATCCGACGCAAAAACTGTTTCTTTGCGATCCGGTTGAGCTTACCGTTGATTTCATGGGTAGGGGGTCACTTCACCGGAATCGTACTTCGGTTTTAAGACCTAAACTGCCCTTAAATAACGAACATTCAAACGTTACCTGACCTGGTCATTCGTGCAAATCTACTTCGGATTTATTTTTCTAAAACCTAGTTAACGAAGTAGTAACCTAAAAGTACACAAGTTTTTAACCGCTTTGAAAAGATGTGGTTCCCTTGTGGTCGGTGATTTGTTGTGAACTTGGTTGGAGGTGAACCTTTTCTATATGTTACGCCTACCAAGCATCATAACTCTAATTTCAGTGGTTCCTTAGCTGAAACTATTGGACCGACACAGACAGACACAACCACATATCGCACTTTGAAGATAGAAAGGTTGCCAAAAAATTAAAAAAATAAAAACATAAACCTATTCTCTGCTTTCAGTTGACGAGATTTTCTATTCCTTATGGTTAAGAACAGCCAAACAGATAAACGAGAACAAAAAATACGAACAGCTTTTCTCATTGTCTACCCAGAGTCCCTACCCCCGAGAGAACGACGGGAGATCTGGAGAAGAAACTGGAGAAAAACGATTATTATAGAGACTTTTTCCCATAAAGATCAAAAAAATTTACCTATTCTTGCACTTACCCGTTCATGAAAAATGCAATGAGTTTGCACATAATTTACTTAAATTTAAAAAAATTTTTCCATATCATACCCTTATCATATCCGTATCATATCATATCATATCTCATATCATATCCGTTCGATTCGTGAGTACCTTATTCAGGCATACACAGCACACACATTGCAATGTGTCAGATCAGCTCTAGTCATACTGAACGCAAAAACATGTGCCTTCGAAGTGATGATAGTGCATTATAGGGCTTGCTTACGATCAAAAGCGAAAAAAAAAGAAACAAATATACTACTTGTAAGCGAAAGTTAATTTAAAAATTCACATAGGAGATGTTCCAAACGAGAGACGTGATGAAATTAGTCTTCTTCAATCAAAACAAGCTCACATGAGATCACTCAAGCGAACGTCGATCTCCTAAAGAAAAGCTAAATATTTCACAAGCAGGCGCATGATCGTGGCACTACTCACTCACTAATTAACTGCAATAATTGGCGAACAACCATACCAACTGACTGATTGATACGGGATTCGTTTCCTGTTGTCATGCATAGAACGGTGTAACACGATGCTCGAGATCAGCTGAACAGTGCTTAGCTATGCAAAAGTTTTCCGCTCAACCGGCTACCAAAACAATTGCTTTTGATGCCTGTTGGGGAAATGACGGTAGTGGATGGATTTGTTCTCAGTTCGGAAATGTTCATGACCATTTTACTCGAATCTTGCCAGCCGTTTTCCTAAATATATCACAAGCAGGCGCATGATCGTGGCACTACTCACTCACTAATTAACTGCAATAATTGGCGAACAACCATACCAACTGACTGATTGATACGGGATTCGTTTCCTGTTGTCATGCATAGAACGGTGTAACACGATGCTCGAGATCAGCTGAACAGTGCTTAGCTATGCAAAAGTTTTCCGCTCAACCGGCTACCAAAACAATTGCTTTTGATGCCTGTTGGGGAAATGACGGTAGTGGATGGATTTGTTCTCAGTTCGGAAATGTTCATGACCATTTTACTCGAATCTTGCCAGCCGTTTTCCTCGAAGTTATCAATTTCTCTTCAGTGAATTCATATTCTGAACTATCTTTATTGCAACGGGAAGTTTGTAACGTTCTGCTTCGAATAACGAGCAAACAGACAGACTCAGACACACAGACGCAGACTCAATATATGTGTATACATGTATATGTCCATACATACATAGAAACATTACGGGAGCGTAATGCCCGTTTGCTGCGATGGGAAGCATATTTAAAAAAATTAAAGCAAGCGAAAGAATTGTCGGAAGCTTTTTAACTATAAATATTTGGATGGACTAAAAAGAAAGGGAATGCGCAATCTCTAAGAGAGAATTCAACGCATATCGGCTAAAGTTTAGTAAATCTTATTTAATTAATTAGCGGACAAAATGTTGATGGCGGAACCATCTTAAAATGGCAACAAAACAAACAAAAAAAGGAATAGTGAAGAAAAGAAATGTTACAAATAAGTACTTAAACCACTGAGATGCTCTACAACCAACAACTTGTCTATCAGTTAGCAGACGTTTCTATAGATGCTTATCGATATCTGCGATAACAATATCAACCATCTTCTATACTCATAACGGGTAGCAATCATTCATATATAACCGTTTTTTTTCTTTGCATCATTGACGCCTCAGCCAAACAAACTTAAATTTTAAAAAAAAAAGTATAGATTTGAAGAAAGGTGAAAATTTGCGAACCGAAGTTGATGATGTGATGGGGGCAGCCAGCAGCGGACAACGCTTAGTGTAAAAGCATTAAACCATCAGGAACGTTGTCAACAAGGAGGGCACTACGCTTAGCACGCAATCGCAGCACTTCATTTCACTTTATGATGTCAGCGTTTTCTCACTCGTAAAGGAGGTAGAGGTATAAAGTTGGAAAAGTGACAACAAAAAGCAAATATTACAAATGAAACTAGCTGGGAAAGCACGCCATATGCGTTTTGCGAAACTTTTCAACCATCGCAAAGCCCTTAGGTGGTTTCGAGGAACAATGAGATATAGCAATAAACATCCACAGGTGGCATCATATCGAACTATTGAATGCAACAACATTCAAAGACCCCCCTTTCAACGCTTAGAAAAGTTATTTTATTTTATTAGCGGTACGACGGCAATGATATTTACGAAATGATGCATACTGTGATCCTATTAGGCGTTTGGTAACCTGTCATTATGTATTACGGGGAAAGGGGTAAGGGGTAATTTAAATGGGTGAATTCGATTCAGTTTAATGTGCGCTATATTACCTTATACAACGGGGGATCAATCCAGTGGGGCGGTCTTTATTTGGGTAAGGATTGCGTGAATACTAAAAATTTCTCAGCTGCTATAGTTGTAGCGAAAAAAAAATCAATGAGAAAATCAATTTTTCGAATAGTGTTTGTTTATGAGACATGTATACATAAAACTCAACTTACCATAATAAATGAGCGCCGAAAAATTGCACACCAAAGAAGTTCGTTTCGAAACACTTTCTGTATATCCTTAAAAAAATAAACAGTACTGATTCGAATAGATATACGAATATGAATGGCAAAACTATCAAATCACTTCTTTTATAGTAAACATGACAGAGATCAAACGAAATTGGTTGATTGCTGATCTCTCTTGATCAACGGAAAACCCACTGATCGCTGATCGTTGATCGTTGAGATATTCGTGAGCAAAATAACCGAAGAGCAAAAAAAGAAAAAAAAACAGACGAATAGTGCCAATGTGTATTTTCAAAGGATCAAATGATTCGCCATCAATATTCTCGAACGTTCACATGACTCAACGAATATCAATCACTTTGCTATATTTTTTAGTTAAATTTTGTTTTGTTGACTTTGTCTATACGTACTCTAAGCGAGCCGAATTTTGCAAAACTAATTGATAGCTGAAGGGCTAAAAAAATGAAAAATACTTCGAAGGAATATTTATTTCGCAATAGTTCATTGAACTAATTAACTATAATTTCTAATAACATGTTTCTAGAAGCGATACAATCGAAACATTTAAGAAATAACAACTTTATTTATTATTTTCCCCTCATCATCAGGTCAACTAATCCTGATTTGATGGTTTACAATCGGGTACCCGATCCGATTCGATGTTTTGTTCAACGGTTGTGCCCATGGAAGTGCTTTTGAAAAGTGGTCTTTTCTTGGCTTACTTAAAATAGATGTACCGTTGGGTATCACTACTTCTAATACTGCATAAAAAATGGCGATGCCTGTAAAGCATACTTTTAAATTCTCTTCATAATGAATATTTCTTGAAAGTATTATATAAGTAAAATATGGGTGGCTAACTCATATATGTGCTTTTTTTTTCAGCTCTTTCAAACTATTCTTAAATTTCACGGAATAGCTCTTAAAACTACGTAAAATAGCATCACAACTCATCTCAACTAGAAACTGTGACTCAGTGCTAGTGTAATCGTGATGAGAGCACTTCAACTGAACGGAGGGAGGACTCCGTAAACAAAACTTGTACCTCCGCTCATTGGCAAACGATATGGCGACTGCGAGGGGCCCTAGTTAAAAGATTTTGAACGATGAACGCCGGGAAAAAGATAAATTTGCACTACGCAGAGACCTGCCTCCAAGATTAATTTATTTTCAACACTGCACTTTTAAGCTTTGTAAAAACTGGTAATTTAAAAATTGTGGCTTCCAAGTGCAACAATGGGTTAAAGGTGCGGGAGGCATTTAATTGATCGATTGATCGCCGCCTATTGGCCAAAAGAATTACACATTAGTAATGTACAGTTAGGATATAATGATCACCTCGAACCTCGATAAAAGATATTGCAGTCTGTTACTTATTTCAAGTGATTCTACACAGAATATCGATAAAATTTTTAATTGTGTTATATAGCTAACCTATAAGAGCACTTAGAGAATGAACGAGGAGAAGAAAANAGAGGGGACGAGAGGAGGGGAAAAAGGAAGTGAGCAAACAAATGGGGCTTCCGCTCACTCCCAGTTCGACGTATTCACTGCGTGAAAACAATGAATGAACAATGAGACATAAAGTTTTTTTGAATTTTTGAATGCAAAAAATACTCTATACTCCGATAACGTTTCAGTCATTTTGACAACAGCCAATTGTTATGCGTCACAAATGCTCGCAATGTGTACGCAGCTGCTTCTTTAAATTTTTAAAAATAACTAATTAATTAATAACTAATCAATAACTCGGAAATCGCTCATTAAAATTTAAAGTTTGAGGCACTGAAACATTTCCGAATATCGATCAATAATTTATCGATCAACAGGTCAAAAACATGCGAATACCGATCAATTGTTTACAGATCACTGATTAGTAAATCGATCAATAAGATTGACGACCAATAAATCAAAAAGTTAATGAAGTAAAATTCGCAAAAAACGAAGCACGTTGCCGCCAGTGTATTTTTACTACGAAGATGGTGTTGTTATTGGCAATAAACAAAAAGCTGTTAGCGTTCGTTACTGCGATGCACTCATCGCTCTGTTCAATGACTGATTGAATGACCTTTGCAGCGACGTTTCGACGACAGCACAAAAATTCAAAGAACGGCACAACCGAAACGGCCAAAATAATTTTGTCATCACAACTAGCAAAATGACAAAAATAAGCCGGTGCCGTACTATTGAAACGGCCAAAATATTTTTGCCACCACAACTAGCAAAATGACAAAAATTAAGTCGGTGTCGTACTATTGAAACGGCCAAAATATTTTTGTCACCACAACTAGCAAAATGACAAAAATAAGCCGTTCCCTTAGCAATGTTTGTTCCGATTGAAAAACTAATTTTTTGGAGACTTCAGTTCCAGAATTCGGGTATTTTTTTGTTCCGGATCCAGTTTCGAGGCGTTAAGAATGTACGCCAGGAAATGTCAGGATTTCTGAACACATCGCTTATTGCCTACCCGTAAGCTATGGTACTTACTCTGCGGCACAATTCTGTCTAGCGGTTTAAGAGGGTGCTATAGTGATATTCACGCATTTTAAACTATCATCCTTCTCAGTGCACACGAATAAGGTGTGAGGTTAGAAACAGTCCTGAACTCCTCAACAAAAATATCAACAAACTTATTTAGCTACAAAGAACGGAGGGATGTTGTGTCAAATTAGGTAGAAGGCAATCGAAATATGTTTTTTTTTTTTAAATACTCCTTAACTCCGTTCGTCAACCATTTCTTCTAAAATGCTCACAGACACTGAGCGAACGAAGAGGTGAATCGAATGCGTTATTCGCTTCCCTATTGGTTGACTACTTCAGATTACTTTTGAAAATATTTTTGCATAGATTCGGCTAAAAAAGTATTTTTCAATATCTGCACTGATTCAAATGTTCTTTCGATGCCATTATCTTATAACACACAAATGTTATACAAATTTCGCTGTACGCATAATTAATTTAAAAAATCATAGCATTATTCAAATTTACAGCAAAAAAAAGAAGGATATATAGAAATAAGGTGAGCAAAACAAAGCGATGCGGTATATGCAATATATTGCTTGCTCGAAGGTTGACTAGCAGGAGAGGTTTTAAGAAATTCGCTGAGAGACTCGAGATAGATGATTGCGTCGATTTTATGGCGTCTGCCCCCCCGACACATCACATTTCGCTTAGCATAACGGCTAAAACTTCAATCGATTAAGTACTGAGAACGGATGCATTATCAGCCTTAAGCACTCTAGCCTACTACGCCGATCCCGAACAAACAAAAAAAAATCTAACAGAATTATGGGCAATAACTGATTACAGATGTGTATATTACCAGGTAATCCAGGTAATATTATATTGTTGGTGAAGATCCGCGATAAACATTTAAGGGGTGTTAACAATAAGTATAAGAAGAGAGATGAATACATAAGAAAAACGTGAGAAATCGAATACAATTAAATAGCTGATAAATGATAAAATCATTTGCGGAATCATACTGATTGTTGTTCCGATATGATCGAGACTTCGTTCTTGATGAGTGAAATCATAGATGTGCATCGTTCACCGTCTTGCCTTACCCGTACCCTACCGCCCCCCCCCCCTCGACCTCGCGATTTATTGAACCAGCGGTTTGCAAATTTTTGATGATTTTCGAGGCACTAAAAAGGGAGAGAACTAAAAATTTTTTTCGAACAATCGTCGGAAACAATCCGAAATTTTTGAGAAATTCTGGGAAAAAAAAACTCGAACACTTAAGAACGTGTGCTTCTTCAACGCCTTCCACATACTTATGGCTCATTAAAAGTCTGTGCATCATTAGAATTAGTCAATACTTCGACGTTATGGTCGCAAAATTCCAACGTTTAGTAAGTGGTGTACAAATTTCAGCCAAATAATTGGTAGCCGATAAACTTTGGTGCAAAAAAAAACTCGCAAAAACAAACTAAAATTGCTTGCTTGTTTAGAAAATGGGTTAATTATCAATTAAAAATTTAATTAGCGAAATGGGTTAATCAGCAGAAAAATTTAATTAGCAATTAGGAATTGCTTGTGGTCTCGTAGTAGCATCTTGATGTGCCATCATACAAAATAAACTGTATGAATTCCAAACTTAGCTAAACTGTACGATTGGCCTCCGAGAGTGGAAACATAAAGTTTTCGTATGGTATTCACTGGCCGTCTGAAGGTTTAATTTTAATGAGACCGCAACATGTGGCTTTGAGGCGATAATATGTCAAAAAGAAGAGATCATTAATTGGTTATATATGAATTGCTCGCGATCGATACGTCGCTTTTATCGTATGCTATCAGAGAAAATGAGCGAAGTCGTTAACGATCCTCTTAACTATCAAGGTCTTAGCACAGGCTAACGCCAATGGTGTAAGCAGAGATGTTGCGAGGGAAGGGAGGGGATGGGGCTGGGGGTAGGGGGTGCTGATCACCCCTCTTGCCGGGAAAGGAATGTGATTACTGAACACTTTTGAAATAATTTTTTGATGTTTAAGCTCAATCGGCACAACTAAGTCACTAGTAGTGAAACGTTGTGGAATACGGAACAAAAACCAGAGACAAAAACAAAGAGGCCAAACGTGAAGGGATTGCGTTGGCAGTAAATTAGATGAATTCCAATCCGGTAAAGCGCTTTTAGTCGACATTTTCGTAGGACCGCCATTTTCAAAACGCCGCCATAAGATGTAAGCTTGAAATAACAGTGGTTAGATGTTTGCATTAGCAATCGGTCGTGGCACCAACTCGAAATCACTCGAACCAAAATCGATTGATTGGCATCTATAGAGTCTTGTGAGATTTTGAGACTCCGTTACTCTGCTAAAATTTTCAGCTTATCATTTTTGAGCCACTTTGGTTTCCGTTTTTTTCCTGCTCTCAGTCCATTGGTTTTTTGCTTTTCAGTGATTTTCAGAAACAGTAATCCCGACTCGGTTCCGATTGGGTCCTGACCGCTAAAACTTTGCCAATTGAGATTTTTTGTTGCTTGCGTTAAAACTGTATGGATCCAAGATAAGGGGGGACATGCTATTGGGCTCTCTCTTTGTCGTTATTTTTAATGTTCATGTTGCGGGTCAACTTATGGGATCCGTTGTGAAAAACAATTGTCAGTCTGGTCTGATGCTTTCTCCTACTTCTGTGTATTCTCAAAGAAATGTGGTAGAGACCACATTTGAAGATGTTCTGCTGTTCCAAAAAAAAAAATTTTTTTTGACATGGCCGTTTGGAAGTTGGCGTCGGTATTGCAAAGGTACTAAGAGGGGATCGTATTTGGTTTGTTTAACAAGATGGGCACTAGTTGCCTGAAATCTTGCCCTCATCTGCTTACTCCTTCATCATGGAAGAGACATAAAGCGTGATACTATGCGTTTAAAAAAAACACCTCCCTTGAAGACGCATAGCGTGCCATTTAGCATGTTTCTTTCTTCACGCTCCCAGATTGTTTTCATTTGACTGTCGCCATCTATACTGTCCGTTTCACTGGGCTTTCCATCCATACTATCTCATTAATATAGTTGTTTATATGTTTGGTGGATCGAAACGTTGTGCAAAAATCGGAAACACTACAGCGCATCAAAGTTATGCAACAATTGTCTTTTGCAAAAAAAACTTTTTTTGCAAAAGATGAGTGTTTTTTGCAAAAAAAAAACTTGCAAAAAAAATTTGAGAATTCGAAAATCTCATTAGGCGTATTTTATGAAGATCATTTTGATCAGTCTGTCGGAGAAGTAGAGTATCACACCGCCACAGAGAAATATAGTGGCACGAAAAGTATGAGAGCCTCTGAAGTATCGCAAAGAAGATGACTGTTTACTTAACTGTACGCTGTATTTATTGTATGCACGTTTCAACGGCGGAAAATGTGACGTAATGTTTTGATTATGACTGTATCTGATTACACCCCTTTGTGTCATCTTTGTATTGTCGTAAAGGTAATCCTTGCCTATCGACTAAATGAAAGAATTCATTCGATACGATTCGATTCGATTCGATTCGATTCGATTCGATTCGATTCGATTCGATTCGATTCGATTCGATTCGGATTCGATTCGATTCTATTCGATTCGATTCGATTCGATTCGATTCTATTCGATTCGATTCGATTCGATTCGATTCTATTCGATTCGATTCGATTCGATTCGATTCTATTCGATTCGATTCGATTCGATTCGATTCTATTCGATTCGATTCGATTCGATTCGATTCTATTCGATTCGATTCGATTCGATTCGATTCTATTCGATTCGATTCGATTCGATTCGATTCTATTCGATTCGATTCGATTCGATTCGATTCTATTCGATTCGATTCGATTCGATTCGATTCGATTCGATTCGATTCGATTCGATTCGATTCGATTCGATTCGATTCGATTCGATTCGATTCGATTCGATTCGATTCGATTCGATTCGATTCGATTCGATTCGATTCGATTCGATTCGATTCGATTCGATTCGATTCGATTCGATTCGATTCGATTCGATTCGATTCGATTCGATTCGATTCGATTCGATTCGATTCGATTCGATTCGATTCGATTCGATTCGATTCGATTCGATTCGATTCGATTCGATTCGATTCGATTCGATTCGATTCGATTCGATTCGATTCGATTCGATTCGATTCGATTCGATTCGATTCGATTCGATTCGATTCGATTCGATTCGATTCGATTCGATTCGATTCGATTCGATTCGATTCGATTCGATTCGATTCGATTCGATTCGATTCGATTCGATTCGATTCGATTCGATTCGATTCGATTCGATTCGATTCGATTCGATTCGATTCGATTCGATTCGATTCGATTCGATTCGATTCGATTCGATTCGATTCGATTCGATTCGATTCGATTCGATTCGATTCGATTCGATTCGATTCGATTCGATTCGATTCGATTCGATTCGATTCGATTCGATTCGATTCGATTCGATTCGATTCGATTCGATTCGATTCGATTCGATTCGATTCGATTCGATTCGATTCGATTCGATTCGATTCGATTCGATTCGATTCGATTCGATTCGATTCGATTCGATTCGATTCGATTCGATTCGATTCGATTCGATTCGATTCGATTCGATTCGATTCGATTCGATTCGATTCGATTCGATTCGATTCGATTCGATTCGATTCGATTCGATTCGATTCGATTCGATTCGATTCGATTCGATTCGATTCGATTCGATTCGATTCGATTCGATTCGATTCGATTCGATTCAGTTCGATTCGATTCAGTTCGATTCGATTCGATCAAAAATGCGTGCTACGGAAGTGTTTTGGATTTGTTGAAGCGAACTCTATACGAAGACGCTTGTTTCGCTAAAAATCCATAGCGGACGGCTAGACTCACGTGTGGACGCACCAGTTGAGGTTGATTCACCACTTTCAGGGTTTTTTTGTTGTGCATTTTTTCACTTCATATTCCATTGTTCTATATGCGTATGGAAGCAGCATGTAGCAACGCTTCGAGGGCATTTGTAACTATTATTGGCAGCAAACGTGCTTTATTGTCTACATCTATGCTACTCATTTATGTGTAGCCGTAAAACGTTATAGATTTCAAGGTTTGCTGAAAAATTTGCAAAAATATTGAGAGTATTTTTTGCAATCATTTTTTGTTTGAAATTCGATCTTTACACAACGGAAATGTTTTATGAATGAAAAAGTCTCATGAGAAAATACACATCTTTCTCTCGGCTTTCATTGATGGGCCATAGCGCATATTTAATGAAGGCGCTTTTTTATCTTAGTGGCAATAAATCTTTCAAAAAACTTTCTTGTCATTCGGAATTATTAGTAAAGCTGTTGAACTTCTTTGTTGAACTTATTGGTAGTTTCATTTAAAGATAAGTTGTTGTATTTATTAACATTTTGTATGCAAAGGTCTGACTATGAAATTACATATTAAAAACTACGCTTATGGTCAGAATTGCTTTAAATTGTAATAAGGAAGTTGCAACAACAGAGCGAGAGGATAGTAAAGTATATGCATTTAATAGTTAACATTGTCGGAATTTGTAAGCTGAAGCAGATAAGTTGTTGGCCCTCATTACGTAGAGCAGTTTTATTGCGGAGAATGTTAGCTTTTTTTTCTGGAAATAAAAGAAAAACTTTTCGCGAGAAGGCTATTAGACACTCCA
>JPKZ01001475.1:279214-299431 GCA_000803305.1 Toxocara canis | reverse complement strand
TCACCTATCAATTCCAAATAAAGCAATTTCACTTCATTCAAACCATTTAATGAATGCTTAAGAGTGCTGAGAAACCTCAACCAGAAAAAGTCGGGCCGCACGGGAGGACGTGAAGATGAGCCAACAGTGACGATTATTGGCGATCGCTGTCTCAGCTGTCAGACGAGTAAATGTCGGCGGATTCTTTAGCGAGAACTTGCATCCTGAAACAGTGAGGGACTCGCACAGAATTTCCAGCTTTATACAGATGGTTTCTATTTTAAAACGATTTTGCTATTTTTGACCTCTCGGTACCTTAACGTAGACAATAAAAAATAAGTTGTAAAATCAAATAAAAAATTGCCCAAATAAATTTTCATTCGAATTCTCATGTGTTCTTGATATGCTGCGTGCGCTTCATGATGTTTGATGATCCGAGGGAACATTACTGAAACTTAAAGTTTCTAAATGGCGGTTCACACCAACGTACTCACAATTCGCTTAATTACAACTATCGTTCGATGATCAAGCGCCAATACCAATTCAGCTGCTACTATTGCATATTAATTTGCGGTCTCATACACTAATAGGCCATAGCGACTCTTCATGACAAGAGTCAAAAATTGAATCTCAGTTCTTTATATAGTAGTCAATCACTTTGATTCCTCTTGTGCTAAATTTGTTAAGCAGAAGAAGTAAGTCAACGCTACAAAAATATCGTTGTTTTAAAATCGATCATTCTCGAAAACGAATTTTTCAGTACCAAGTGTCAATATCAGGAGAAATATGTTCATATCAGCCAACTCCTTTGCATTTTCAATCAGCAGTCATAAAAAACGGTATAAAAGCTGACAGAATAATACGGGGCTTGGAGCTAAGCCCAAGACTGCACGAAATACGAAGAGATACGGTTAATTAGAATTAATCAATTATTAGCTGAAACAAAAATTCAGCCGTTTTTGCTATCAGATATGCCAATTGTTCGGCGGCAGTAGCTCAGTGGTAGAGCCCCCTCTTCACATGCGAGGAGACCTGGGTTCGATTCCCGGCTGCTTCCCATCATACCACTGACGGTCCAGCTAGCGGGTGGTATTAACAACTAGCTACAACAGCCAAACGGATGGCTGTTGCTCGGCATGCGATTGCGTCAGTAACATCGAGACATCGCGCTGAAGGCCCGAGCGGTAAGAATAAGAATAAGTGCCGATCGTTACAGTAATATGGATCATAAAAAGGGTTAAAACGTACCGAGCGTGAACGACAAATCAGTTGAAATTTTAAAAAGTGCTGCAAAATATCGAGCTGGCATACAGTACTTGTCGTACACTACCCAACTGAAAGAAAACAAAACATATATATATATATACGTATATATATATGTATATATATACTTGTCTAAACACATACCTATATATACTTGTCTAAGAAGCACTACCAATGGCAAATTCCTCTAAGTTCACTAAGCAAATAAAATATCCGACCAAGCACCCTGACTACCCCCGTTACCTCGAAAATCTTCAAGAATATTAGGACATTGTGGATCTATTTAATCGTCATGAAAATAATATTTAAAAAACTTTCTCGCCAGTGCTGTAATCATATTCCGTTCATATTTTCTAAAAACAGCCCATGAATAAGACGTGTGGTTTTTTTTCCACAGTTCACACAGAATTATTATAAACGTTCAAATATAATTTTTCTAGTATCGCCTCCGCCTCAAATCCGGTTCACTCTTTTGGGAAGTGGAAGCTCGCACAAACCCTTCTCCTCCTACTCCCCTTCCTCGCCTCAAGCTCAACCTCCTCTTCAAATTTAGTTCCCATTGGATACAATATTTTGCATAAATCTTTTTTGAAACTGGTAACCTCAAAATGACCCACTATCCTCTTGCAATTACTAATTCGCAGAGGCCCCTTCCTTCACACTGAGCGTAATCCTCAAATAAAGCCCTCCCTTTGGCAAGTTGAAATGCACTAGCCTCATCTTTCTGAATCAGGCTTAAAGTATCACGTAGAAAAATTAGGCCTCACATACGGAATACGTGCCTACGTAATGCCTGTCCCAGATGATCATTCACTGCTGGGTTTTCTTAGAGAATACTGTTAACAACCAGGCCAGACTATAGCAATAGATGTTTGACATGCGTATAAGTTTAGAATAACCTTAAGAAGAAATAAGGACCAAAAATGGAAAACGAACTAAGAATGCTGTCGAAGGAGATAACGTTTATAGCTTATAGCATGTATTACAATATGCTGTTAGCTGACCATAGGATCGATCCCCTCTGCGCTCAAGTTCCATACTAATCTTTCAAACACAATTGGCCATTCGTTACGCCCAATGCGCGCAATTGGAAACATTTTGTGCAACATTACGGCCTAGTATGCCATTATGAGGAAGTGTGTCGTACACTTTTGCAATTATCGCATATGCAGCGAAAACGTCGAATAAAACTTTTTAAGTAACCCACATCGGTTACTATTTTAACACCAATAACTGCATATCACGATCATATCACGATCAATAAGTGATAACAAATCATCAAAAGGTATTGACATTAAGCGAAAATTTATAAAAACTAGCCATGTGGCAAGAAAAGCCAAGATATCCCTATCAGGATGAGCAGCACAATCCGATGCGACCAATTCCGTAGATGCACCCTCATCCAATTCCTCATCGATCAACTCGCATAGATTCGATGTACTCTTCTCATCCAGCCAATGAACTCGTCCGAATAAAGTTACACACATCATACCCGTCCCTGGTGCGCCTTAAAGTTGTTCGGAAATTAACAAGTATCATGGGGCCGAGATATATTATTCCCCTTCCCTTTCTTACCCACACACCCAACCACCCAACCTCACCCCCACCCCCATCCCCTCGCTTCCCCTCCCCAATATCCCTTTCCTCCTTTCATCTTCACCAAGGACTACTCAACTCTAACCTAATAGCAACAGGTTGACAATAAATGAATTTCATAGGTACACATTCAAAATAAGAATTTTCACATTTGCTGTATACCCGATCGCGCAAGCAAAAATTTTTGTTTCGCTTCTTTCCTTACTTCGAATATAAGTCGCCCAATTTTCCTTCATCAATAAGAGGTATGGCCATTCAACAAGTCCACTACCTTCTATACATCGTTTTTTCTGAGGACGCAAAACTTTAACTCACTTACAGCAATCGACGCAGTTTTCTTTACTTCGAGTAAAAAAAAACCATTACCAAACCGATACTCTCATCAAAGATTCTTCAACAAATTACAAATTTGAGGATGAAGCTTCTGTATACACTCACTACTCTAAATTCCCAGGGTTGGTAATAACCTCGACTTCCATCTGTCCCACTTTTTAATTTCTTCCTCTTTTTTATTCAATAATTTCTTCTTTCCTTTCTCTTTTCACGCTAATATTTTCATTTTCTTCCGAACGAAAGTGATTCTGACTAATCCCAAACTGGATTGTGACCGGTGATTATCACTAACAAACTGGAGGTGATAACCTCCTCTATGATAAAACGAAATACGTATATGCGTCATGTTTTAGGAATAAAAGATGATGGACGCAAAATATTCACCTAATACTTGATGCAAGCTGTATGTGTTGCAATACGGAACGGGTATGAACATACGTTCCGCCCAGTCCATCACCGCGTACTAAATATTCGAAGCACAATTTCTCGTATTACGCTACCTCTGAAAACATATATCAGATTTCGTTAAATCGATACATATGCCCGCCACTAAAGAATATTTGACCCTCGACACTATCCCTCTTCTAAAAGTTTATGTGTAATTAAATAATTGCTACTTTATTGTCTTATTAATTGACGAACAAATAGTATTAAAAATCCCCTTATTTAAGCATTATTTTCTAGAATCTAGAGTAGACTTGTGTGTGTCGGGTAAGTGGATCGTCAAGCAGTTGAACTAATTGAACTCAAATGGATGATAGCAACTCTCCGAACTTTTTATCGAAAGTAATAGGAAGTAATGATTAGCAACGATGATGATCTGTATTACGCTGATTATTAGGCTGTATTGACAGTAGGGAGAGGAATGTTCACATCCAATAGGACATTCTATTTTTCTTTCATATAAGTCTTTCGTGCAAGTCGTACACTCAGAGGATTCTCTCTAATCAAAACATTATCAGTGGTATCATCACTGATACCACCGATATTATCAGTATAATATCTGTGGTATCAGTATAATATCAGTGGTATCAGTGGTATCCGTGGTATCCAGCACCAAATCATTGAAATTTTTCAGAAAGGATTAAATCCAACGCTGTTTACAAACGAGTACAAATCTTGCCAGAACTGTTTTCTCGAATAAAGCTTTTTATTCGCACATACAGAACAGGAACAAAAAAAGTCGAATAATGAAAAGCAATGGAATGTTTTCGAGCTAATTAACCGCGCAAAAAATCGTTCATTATAAAAAATCGCAAATGAAAGCAATAATGATTTTAAGAGATCTAAAGTATCGAATTTGAATCTATTAAACGAAATGAAGAATTAAATGATATACGAAATGATAGCCGAATAAATGCTGTCTATTCGATGCTATTCGATATACTCTTAAACGTAATCTCTATCTTATCGGTTAACAATATATATTATTGGTTACTTCTTATCGCAATAACAATTCCTAATGCGAAATGGATCGAAAATAATATCGACATTCTTGAATGTATACATTTTAAAACCGAAAAGGGATAAGGTCGAGAATTAAAAATATGAAAACAAGTCTCTGACATTTTTCACGCAAAATCGTTGTGCAATTTTACAACTAATACAATAGAATTACTTCGATGACGAGAAAGTAAAGAACGTTTCAGCACACAAAAAAAAAAAAAACACTGACAGCACATAACGACACTCACTTATGTCATCAATCCAATTTATGTCATCAACGTGATGGCGTTCGATTCAAATGTATCCGCCGATGTCCCATGAGGCATCGAACTTTATTGAACTCAAATTTTGTATCTCAAAACTCAACTAAACTTCATGAAATAATTCCCACTCGTGTCTATTCTGGACCAACCGTTTCTCCCATTGCAGCCGGTAGATACTGATTAGGCAATTCAAGGCGATTCAAGAAGTTCAGAAAGTGTTCAAAGTAATAACGTGGCATGACGCACTAACTCCTTCAAGTTACTTCGTTTCTGAAACGTTACCTTTGCTACGCGCAGGATGAGGTCGGGATCGACTAGGTGGATCATTTCTGATCATAAATACTGCTAACTTAATCAGCAGTTTCTGATGAACCATATTCAGCTGTTCATATGGCCTTACTGAATTCGATTACAGACAGAATCCATCATCATAACGAAATTCGGCTGCCAATAATTATTACGTCACTGTGCATGCAGATGTCACATCCCAGCATCTGCTGTAAGGTCCAAGCTTAAGGAAGCATTGTGCTCATCTCTTTCGATGTTGTACACAAGCCAATTTCCATTGTGCGTGGCAATTCGATCACAAAGGAGCACGTTTTGATAGCTCAGCAATAGTGACGCACAGAACACGAAGTACCAGAACGCCTTTAGTGCATTCCAATCATGTAAAACGTCCTATCGGAGTAAGCGATCCGTTTTGCCCATTCCGTAGAGGCGGTCACATATTTTACGTACATTCAGCCATGCACACAGTTATCTCCTCAACAGCTTTCCGCAGATTCGCTTTTTCCACCAGCATCCACACCACCATTTTTGCAGTTCGAGTTTCGACCACTACCTAAGAGCCAACTTGAACATCCAGATCTGCACAAGCGAACGAGGTCAACATGCACTGCTCAACAGATACGATAGCCAATCTATCCGTAGCCGTAACGTTGACGTTCCATACACCTCGCTTCTAATTCACCTTATTCGGACCCGCAAAAGCATTGCAAAATGAAAAGCTTCAAAAGTTTGCATAATCACTTTTTGCACGCATATCAAAAGACTAATGAAGAACTGAACCGAACAATGGACGTATAACGTCCTACAATCGTTCCTGTGCAACCCTCAAACGTGGTATACACGAAACGTTTATTAGCCGTTGAACAACCCGTTAAAATAAAGCAGGCATCGGCTGGAAATGCGTTACAAGACTCCTTGCGGAGCAGGCCCTGTATCGGCTGGAAATGCGCCCTGTATCGGCTGGAAATGCGTTACAAGACTTCTTGCGGAGCAGGCCCTGTCGCGAACGCGATTCAAATTCTGACTCAGCTTCCGTTGCCGCGCGTGATAAAAATTAAAACATCGCATCGACGATGCTCTCTTTCGCTATTCCCACCACATCCATTACTAAAACATAAACAACTTGCTAAAAGCCTAACGACTAAACAATTCGTAATCACGAATATTGCTGTTTCGCATATGTAAGATTAATCAAAGTGCCGACGTTGTGCCTATTCAAACTCATTGTTGTGACTGTATTGAATATTTAATGTCAATCACGGCACGAATGTTATTTTTATAATGTACGTTATTGGCACTATATAAGAAGCTACTTGGTTTCAACAAACACACTTCCTCGAAAATACATCGTCGCCTCACCACCCACCTGCGTCATCTCGTCACGTACCCGCGTCGTCTCAACTCTTCCCCGGCCTTCCCCTACACCGTCATCTCGCCTTCCCCATCCCCGACATCGCTACATTTGGTGCCCGAGGTGAGGTACCCATCCTCACCTTGCGATGTCAGGTCCCATCCGACGACTATTGGCCCCTACAAAGGCCGAACTATCTCAATATCTGTCAACTGTGCCACAGTACAGCGAGCTTCCAGATGGTGTTGATTCCCTTCGTGAGCTCCGAAAGGAGCTCAAACACCATATCAAGCGGATTTCGAGACTGACTGATCTTATCAGCAAGAAAAACGAAGAATGGACGCAATTGATTCAACGCTCGGTCCCGGCTCGTGCAAAAGAAGAGGAGGAACTACATGAAGAAACGACCAAAGGCGCGGAAAATTTCCTGGAGATCTGGCTCCAGGGTCAAGAAAAAATCGAAGAACTTCAAGAAAATCTCGAAGAAGTCAACCAACAACTACGGGCTCACAACGAAACTCCAAGCGACGACAGGCCCTGTAACGGCTGGAAATGCGTTATAAGACTTATTGCGAACAAATCAAATCGCCGACCGAAGCGAACGTCACATACGACGATGATGACATAAATCGACTTTCGAGTGCAGTTTATATGCAACGTAAAGCTGAAATGAAAATTTGCACATCATAAGATCCTAACAACATCCAATGCAAAAACGATTGAGTACCGCAATCGTGTGCAGCTACATATTGTTTACTCAATCCTAGTGTTATGTTCCGTTTACGGTTCCATGCAAATACTTTTTAGTCATTCAAGTGTCATTGACAGTTTCTTTCTGCCACGGTTTTAGCTAACCGCGTATAATTGGAAACATTTAAAATTAATCAGCGGATATGGGAGTACTAATGAAAACAGCAGATCACAGCATGAAAGCATAACAAGGTGAAAAGGATACTTACTATATTCGCAAGCACGAGGAACCATTTTATCACATACGAACACAGCCTACGCCGATCACTCGCCGAAAACAAACATGGCATATCCAATTCGATCGTTCATAACAGTTTTGGAGATCTGGCTCCAGGGTCAAGAAAAAATCGAAGAACTTCAAGAAAATCTCGAAGAAGTCAACCAACAACTACGGGCTCACAACGAAACTCCAAGCGACGACAGGCCCTGTAACGGCTGGAAATGCGTTATAAGACTTATTGCGAACAAATCAAATCGCCGACCGAAGCGAACGTCACATACGACGATGATGACATAAATCGACTTTCGAGTGCAGTTTATATGCAACGTAAAGCTGAAATGAAAATTTGCACATCATAAGATCCTAACAACATCCAATGCAAAAACGATTGAGTACCGCAATCGTGTGCAGCTACATATTGTTTACTCAATCCTAGTGTTATGTTCCGTTTACGGTTCCATGCAAATACTTTTTAGTCATTCAAGTGTCATTGACAGTTTCTTTCTGCCACGGTTTTAGCTAACCGCGTATAATTGGAAACATTTAAAATTAATCAGCGGATATGGGAGTACTAATGAAAACAGCAGATCACAGCATGAAAGCATAACAAGGTGAAAAGGATACTTACTATATTCGCAAGCACGAGGAACCATTTTATCACATACGAACACAGCCTACGCCGATCACTCGCCGAAAACAAACATGGCATATCCAATTCGATCGTTCATAACAGTTTCCCCTCCCCCCCCCTTTTCTTTACAATAATAAAAATTGCAGAAGAAAACTGCCTCATATGTAAGTGGGTGGCTGCGGGCGGCTGTTGCTGTTCTCTGCAGATTCAAGACGGATTTCGATTGCATAAAATGAAATATTCCCTACGGTCAATCGAAATTCACGTGACAAAATGCAACATGGAGCGATAACAAACGGTGACCACTCGACAATGCATAGCAATAAATTCATAGATGACAGAAAGAGAAAAGAAAAAAAAAGAAGGAAAAAGAGGAGCAGAAGACATTAGAGTCGCATAAAAGGTCTCCTATTCGCTCTTTACTGTACTCTTATCATCTAATTAGGTCCCCTTGCAACAATCGTATTCTTTGGAAGTAACGCAATCAGCTGATTAATTTCCACCGCCATATCAACTGAAACTTTTTGATCACATTTTTTACCCAAAGTGCTAATGGGAAACGGAGAATATTCTGAAAATCCGCTTAGATAAAATTTTCTTATTTATCGAACCTGTCGTCGATTCCATCAGACAACGCGATACCCGAATTCACTTACATTACTTAATACGGACAAATAATGAGTAGTGCTGCGAAGTAACTTCTGCAACACTAAATAATTCATCTCTATACGAAAATGTCATAACAATTTTACATAAAATTGTAGGAATCATTGCGAGTAAACGAATATACAACCTTACAACTTTGAAAAACAATTCAATACACGGTACTGGAACAGCACCTTTGACAAGAGCCATTCGAAAGCACAAATCGAATAGGACGGAAAAATTGGTGAGTAGAAATTACTGGGAAAGAAAGGAGGAAACATTCAGCCAAAATCTCGCTTTTTAAAGCATGGAAAATGATTTATAAAGCGACAAAAAATATTTAGCTGCGATAGAAGAGCGACAAAAAAGATACTAAATGCAACATATACAACAAATAATAATACCGGCAAAGTGTAGCAAATTTTGACAAAATTAATTAATTCGCAGTTGTGATGTGCCCAGCGGTTTCCTTTTAATCGCTCTCGTAATTCCCACCATCTAAATTAGCATGTTGCAAGTACACCTCGAAAAGATAGAATGTTCCGCATTCCCCGACTTCTATATCGCAGCTAATACCTACTCCCGTTCTCCCTTAAACCGAATCTCCTTTTTCGGGGTGCTCTGCTCCTCAACTTCTTCGTCTCCCCAGAACGATTGCCCACCTACACCCCTTTTGTTATCTCCTAACCGCAATTCCGGATAAAAATTACCCCTTCCCCCCCCCCTCCCCCCACTCGGGGTATCACAGTGTTTTAGAGATCTAGTTGAAAATATTAACAAAACTCCCGGTCCTTCCTCATTCGCTTTATATTCTCATAGAAAAAAACAATTTGGACAAAAGAATTGCAAGTTACTGTTAATGATTTTCACATCATTTTAAGATGGGTATCTAGGTTCCTAGAAGATACAGATGACAGAAGTTTGTACATAATTGATACTAGCTAATACAAGCTACCAGCTGGATAAATGAACACTGTTTCGGTTTGATAATTACACAGACGGGGGATTTTAAGACAAATCGATCGAACACCTTTTACACCTTTTATACGAGAAGAATCTTAAAGATTTCATGTATTTGATTTCACTAAAACTACAAACTGAGACTTAGCAAGACTATGTGCTAGAAAATGTCTGATACGCTTATACTAATCATGGTTTAGTGTAATTAATGCATCTTCCTCTTTCAACATAATTCACAGTTTCCCGAGTTGTCTGCGACTTTCGGCTGTCACTCACTGCCTGAGGAGAAGATGAAGGGGAGAAGGAAGAAGTGATAAGTTCATCTAATCTTTTAATGCACTTTTCCCTCAACCGATGTAAGTAGAGCTAGTAGAATTCTCTCGCCCTAACACACCATCACAATCCTAATAATCGGACACCTTATGACATTCGAGCCGCTTACCGAAAAGAACGTTGTGATTATGTACTATTTTAAACTGTCCTCCTATTCGGTCCATGAACCAATTAAGTTTATCGAATATCGGGCGAGACTACTCTTTATCTCGCTTCCCTCCCTTCATCCCTTATATGCGAATGCCCTCAACTGTCCCATAACCACATTGATGTTTCCAATATTTCTTTCCAACATTTTTTCTCTACCTAAAGATCAGGAAGCGACTCATACCCATCCAAATCACACCGCACATGATATGCACGAAAAGCCATCTTATAAAAAGCAAGCTCAGTGAATTTCTGCTTATGGTGAATTGATCAAAGATCGATATAATCCTTAAAGCACAAGTGTACTTCTAGTCAAGATGTGCCAGTATTTTCACTTATTTATCAACCTTTTCTCTTCGTAGTTTACTTATTGATTCAACTGTTGTCAGGCAACTTGCACCTTTGAAGCAGCCTGGCAACCCAGTTAAACAGACCGGGTATTCCAGTCGAACTGATCAGCAGAATGACAAAAAAAACGATAAAATTCTTGCGAAATGCTGGACAACACTGACCACCACAATTTACATTTAGATGTAAACATTTTCCTCTAAGTTACCTGCCCAGAGACTTCAGCGAAATGTCGCAGTTTGCGTCGCATCTCCTGATTTGTGGACGGCTTTATTGCCATCAGAGCCGACTCAAAGTCAGAAATTTGGATAGGCCGAACTTGTGCCTCAGTTGCTTGCTTTAACTGCCTTCGACTCATCTCACGAATCGGCACCATCGCTGCCTCACGACACAACGCTACTATATCCGAATTCGAATAACCTTCTGTTTTGGTGGCTAGTTCACTGAAATTGTTACTAAATTAGTATATTCATTTAAAGACAGGTAGATATTTTCACGCTGTGCATAGAAGCAGGACAATAATTCCTTGAAGACTTTTCAAGGCTAAGCTAACTCATCTTTTATTTACTACGCTATGCACCACTCCAAATTCTTTCTCCATTTCTTGAAAATTCGTAAATCAATAAGCTTTAAAAATTTATGATCGCGTATCGGTTGCAGCTGTCGGGATCCATCCCCTAACTATGTATTAGGGGGCCTCTGGGAGGAAATGGACAGAGAAGGGTGAAGGAGGGAACAGGACGAGGCGTAGAGGTGCGGTTACCTCTTTATGTCATCATGCGTGAGTACGAAAATAAAACGACGGACACTTTCGATATTTCTTCCTTATAAATGATTTAAGACAGACAGGATTTTACAGCTAACAGCTTCGAAATGTTTCCGCTTCTCCATTAGCGACCAACGCTTGACGGCATTGGAGAGTTAACAAGAAAGAACTGAGGCAAATGAACGGCGCAGGATCAACAAATGTTTGGGCACAGATATCAGAAATCCGGATTCCACTTCTGATTACTCACCGACTTTCATTTCTGTAATCCGTCTTTCGCCTCAGAATAGGCCATAAAATGTGCGAAATGATGACATGGGGGATGAAAACGTTAGAGTTAAGTTGATCTGTGATCTGCTGCTATCACTTGCTACCCTGATACACCATACTATCTTCCGTCCCTCCCCTTGAAAATATACCACGCGTTGACATAATAAGCTTTGCGGTGGTACTATTAGTTTAGGCCAATATGTCCGAATCTGACATCTGATATTTTCGATGTATGCATTCTTTCAATCAGATGTAAGGTACCAGCATACCAGCTTAAGCTTGCCATGCCGTCACAAAGCATATAATATGAATCATATTATCACCAAATTTCGATAACTAACCGCAGTTGACATGAAGTCAAATCGGAGGCAGTTTTATGTTTCTTGAGCAGAGCTGCAACCAAATTAGCTCGGGCTTTCTCGTCGGGTACATCCACTAGAATCCTCTTTGGAAATCGTCTCAATACCGCCGTGTCCAACTCTTCTGGACGATTCGTCGCTCCAATCACTAATAATCGATCCGTTTTCGACGAACATATTCCGTCCATTTGAATCAGAAATTCCGTTTTCATTCGCCGTGAAACCTGAAATTATCGGTCAGCAGAAATGAAGTTAGAATGGATGAAAGAAAGAAAAAATGAAATAAAACGCTTTAAGAGCAAAAATTTCTTCAGAAGATGATAAAAGGTGAAGAAGAAATCAGCCAAACATCAATACGCTATAATACTCAAAAACCTCGATTGATATCATTTCTGAATGATTAAACTCTCTACTTTTAAGCGCTTTCAGATAACAAAACCATAATATAATGAAGCTAACGATTTTCTATAAGTTTTCATCTTCTGGCAAACTTCTGAAAGTGATCGATCTGACAGGAAATTCGAATATCCGAAATCCTCCTTGGTTGGTCTGACAGGAAATTGGAATACCAGAAATCCTCCTTGGCTGATCTGACAGGAAATTGGAATATCAGAAATCCTCCTTGGTTGATCTGACAGGAAAGGAAATAGCAGAAATCCTCCTGGGTCCACGATGCAAATATGTTTTTTTTTTTTTAAATCATCTCAATCAGGTATTCAAGGTTTTATAACGACGACGAACCTCAGTTTCTTTGTCGCTACGTTCACAAAGTATCGAGTCAATTTCATCGATAAAAATGATGGAAGGTTGTCCATTGCGGGCTATTTGAAAAAGCGCTTTAACGATCTTTTCTGCATCTCCAACCCACTTCGAAGTCAGCGTCGCCGCTGAGATGTTCAGAAAGACTGCCGAACCGCACTCGGTCGCCACCGCTCGCGCCTATCATTAACGAATGTAATCGCCCATAAATAACAAAATACGGAACAAAAATTTTGCTGGCAACATAAAATTTAGAACGATTTTCCAACATTTCCTTAGGCATGAGTTTTCTTTTGAAAAGATGATATTAGCGGCTACCGAGATTTGAAATCATCTTTGCATCACTTTTATTATTTTGTCGAATTTATTTTTCACTTTTTTTTTCAAAATTCTCGCTTCTTAAGTGGCATTAGGAAAATAAAGGCTTTCCCTCATATCAATGTGGTTGAAATAAAGTTTGCAAATATATACTTTGTCTGATCAAAACAAAAGACAAATTTCCCAAAACGATAACTTCATGAAAATCGACAAATCAAATAAAACACTTAAGGCCATAGTAATTTATAGCTCCGGTGTATCATTTGGGATAATAAACTGAACAATTAACTGCAACGTGGTAATGAGGAGCAAAAAAAAACCTCCAGCAGGTCAAGCATTCGGAAATCCAAACTTATATTATCTCATGATATATTTCCATAACTTTTAGTGACTATACCTCTTCGTGCAAAGAATGGGAAAAATTGCTACAGCTAAGGCACTCGCTAAGAAAACTTTTCGACTCTGTAGTTTTTGTTCTCTTATCGACGTTCATAGTCTGTATGCCAACCGAACGAAAATCAAAGGCGAAACAGACGAAATACAAAACGATACAGAACGATAAGAACTCACCAGCATTGTTTTTCCATTGCCTGGTGGCCCAAAGAGTAAAATTCCTTGAACGGGCTGTCTCAAACCGGAAAAAAGGCTCGGATTTATTGCCGGCAAGATGACCGCCTCTTCGAGAGCCTTCTTTGCTGATTCAGCACCCTCGATATCGGACATTTGTAATCCAGTTATGTCCAATATTTCGTCCAAAAGTGGACCACCAAATTTATCGTCTACTCCTTTCAACAGATCTGCTCTACTCATTTTCGTGCGCCCTATCTGAAATTTAGATAAGCACTCATTCTCATAACCTATGCTGCTAGCCTTCTAGGATAGATATTCTAAACTGTTTTGTTCTGTACCATACCTCGATGCAGAACAGTATCGTTTGTCGAATTTCCGAAGCGGTATATCAGTCGAACAGTCAACAAAATTACAGCATACTGCAAGTATTAGGGTCGCCTACTGCATATGAATGTCAATAATTCTCAAACCTCGACGATACAGAAAAAAGACATGAATTTGCAACATTCAGGAGATCATGGGAGTATTTGGTCTGCATGACCTCCTTATTTCACCTTTCCTTGGCAATTAAAGCTAAAGACATATCTCAGTAAGTACTACGGCGCAAGCCCGCTGTTAGCACGCTCATTTGGTAGGAATAAAAAAATGTCAATTCTGAGGTTAGTTCTATTAAGACCGACGACAATTCATGTACCTCGATAGAGGCAGCTCACCACGTGTACGGCTGTGGAAATGCAAATAAATAAACGATGGAACGCTGAAACAAGCACTTTCCACCAACCGTTTGGCATCGACCGCGATCGGCTGAACCGTTGCCTCTGCCTGTTGTTCGCCCTGCACGAAGTCCATTCGACGATGGAGCCACGGCAACTGTTGGTTTCTGATTTGGCTGAACACGGGCTACTGCTGTGCGGCCTTTTGACGTTGGTGGGTACATCTTTTCTGAAATACCGGAACACATTAGCCTATGCGTTTCTGAATGATGCTAGATGTTTTAACAAAAACCTTATAATAAGCAGCACGGCATTTTATTTCACATCTGCGTTATACCTTTGTAAAACGGCAGTATATACATGACCCATACAAGATGCTGCCAATTTTTAAGTGCACATTCGCATATTCTACCTAGATGCTTTGCCTCACACTAAAAATATACTCATTTCCTGGATCGCCTTTACTTCTTCTTTTTCAAACGGCATCAACATTCGTATAACAACATCACCGCATTCAACATTCTTCGCAATATAAAAACTGCGAACTTACTTGTCTGGCCTGAAGGTTTCATCAATATAGGAGTTTGCACACAAAGTCCAAACAAAAAGGAGTAAGCGCATGAGCGAACGACGCTGCACTAACCGTTCGATTTAATCGCACGACTAAGCGAACCTATGCAGTGTGCTGCAGCACTCCTCCCTAGCAACCGTTGTTCGCAGTCGTTTGATTGTTTTTTAATCGCATACCCTTACACACTAAACACCTTTGAACGAAATGCATACCTCCTAAATTCAACTAAATACCTCCTCGACGACCTAAGTTATGGAATAAAGAAAAGTGATGAATTTAGGCTATAATTTAAAGGTGGCGATGTCCCAGCTGGCACGTGAAAGACAACCTCAAGTCCCACTTGCTTGCTCTAGCTTCAACTTGGTATATAAGATATAAAAACGATTGGTTAAACGGTGTTTAAAAGAAATGAGTACTACATCGACCACACTATTATGGGGAGAGAAAAAAAAGCTCAGTTATTGTTTCAAGCCAAATTTCCCATCTTCAGTAGCTCAGTCAACAAACATTATCTGCATCAAAAAACATTTGCTGCGTCAAAAATTAAAATAAAGATCTGAAAAATGAACATGCGCTATGCGACAAGCGAAAACTTTGCCTGCCCCCTGTAGTCACAGTTCGCAATATATTGAACTCATTCTCTCGCCTATATCAAACGGATGCAAAAGGCAGCTGTAATTTCATCGATTCCCGATCGATGCAGCTGACAACCATGCCCTCGCACGATTGTTTTGACAAGTTTCCGAACGCCTGGTGGTCAGCCCGCTTGCAATCCGTTGAGGAAGCAGCCGGGAATTGAACGCAGGTCTTTCCGCATATAAAGTGAAAGCTCTACCACTGAGCTCTTGCCCGCCCGCTCCCTATATCAGTTATTGAAAAAGTACAGCCAAAGCCTGCAAACGCTCCTAATTAAGTTCGAAATCGATTCGAAAAGATTATTTATGCGCGACGACGATTGGATGATCTCAAAAGTTGGCCATGTAGTCATAATTAATTCGTTTAGTCAAGCTTGCTTAGTGCGGCTTCTTCGACGCATTATCATCATTAAATAATAATAATCTTAAGTACAGCGTAATCGATTGATCAGCTCTTGTGCACGAATATTAATAAAAATGTCTCTGCAAATTTCAGACCGAAATTTTTTTGAAAATTGATTGCGAAACAAGACGCAAAATTCCGATGTACGCCACAAAGTCGTTGCTAATGGAAACAAGAGATCAACTTCATATGGCTACTTAATGAAAGAGTGATAACGTCACAGAGAGGGAAAAAAATAGAGAAATTTAAAAATTTATCTGCGCCTTTTCTAGCTGAGCTTGCAAATCGTAGCGTAAGTAACAATGTGCGATTTTCTATCAGAAAGACAACTGATTAGGCGCGATGACTGCATACATCGTAACAGAAAAAAAAACAGCTAATTATGCATTTATGGTCGCTTCATAAAAAACTATCACAAGTAGGCAGACTAAAATTTTTTTGAAGAGCGTCCCAAAGAACTCCTTTTTTTAGAGGAAAAACAGCTTTTGAGTATTATATAAGCATATATATGTATATACATATATATATGTATATTGCTTATCATATATGTATACAAACATATGTATACGCATGTATATATGTACATATATAAATATATACATATGCGCAATATGTACATACACATACATGTGTACATATATATATGTATGCATACATGTATATATATATATATTCTTATTTTATTCTTACTCTTACCGTTCGGGCCTTCAGTGCGATGTCTCGATGTTACTGAGGCAATCGCACGCCGAGTAACAGCCATCCCTTTGGCTGTTGTAGCTAGTTGTTAATACCACCCGCTAGCTGGGCTGTCAGTGGTATATGTATATATGTATAAATATACGTGTATATATGCATATATATATGTATGTATATATGTACTTCCGTGCAAGTCATTATACATAATGCACTTTCGTGCAAGTCATTGTTAAAGACGACTATTCAAAAACACCACCAATATGAGTAGTGTGATAAAGCCTCCAGTGACAGTTGCCTAAACGCAACAGGATTTAGACGGCTCTATTGCTGCAGCCGTAAAAGTGAAGGGAAAACGGAACTTAACGAAAAAATAAACTGAGTTCATTGATCGCATGCTTCTAAGGTAAATGCACACGGTGTGGTATTCAAGGCAGACTTATGCGCAAGAAACATGCAATGGTGTACTACTTAAATTGGCATATGACTTATCCCCTTCCGCTCCCTCCCCCTCTCCCCCCACGGCTGCCCTTATTTCGGAAATTGGCTGCGACCTTAACTTTCTGTTGCATCGATTTTGCGAGTTTACTTTTTTTCCCTCCCATCGTTTCTTTTCTTTCTTCGTTTTCTTCTTCGTTTTCTCCGTCTTTCCGTTCGCGTTAAGCCACAAACTATCGCAGCTCAAAAGCGGGTTATGGCTTGCGATTACCCTTCTTTAACTGAACAGGAAAAAGAGGGGAGTATGGAGGAAGGGGTACGTCAACTTACGCTCAAACAATACAACATTTCTACTTAAACACATAATCTACGTTAGAAAAACATCGTCTCACATAGACTAAACTGCACTGTAGAAATTACCCAATCAGATAGATATACGATAATTGAAAAATACGTAACAGGCAATGTCTACAAAACAAAAGTAAACAGAAACTTACCCAGGTCGCCGAGTCGCCCTTTCGTCGAACGTAGATTCTTTTCAACAGCAACTCGATGTTTCTCAACTTCGTCAGCTTTGTCTGAGGGCATATTCTGCTTAGCGTATCTCAACGCTGTTTCGAAATGTTTAATTGCACTTTTATACAACTCCATTACTTCACGTTTTTTCATTTCATCTGCAACAAAAAAAACGCATGCGTTTTCGGAATAAAAAGAGCGAATTAAGGTTAGCTTAAAATTAGCTTGAACAAATTTCGTTGAAATAGCTTATATTTAGCTTAAAGAAATTTAAAAATTTGAAATTAGCTTAAAAATCAATTCCATAATATCGAAATAAATCTCATCAATTTTGGGAAAAACACCGACAGACATGCCATTTATATCATAAAAGCTCACTTCATTTGGTATCGTATCAAAAACTGCGAATTTGCATGATTCCGTCGTTCAACTGAGAACTGTGACGACAAAGGCCGCTGCACCCCAGGATATAAGGGAATGAAAAATGAACTGAGATTTATGAGATGCACTGCGTAATCAACATATTTTTAGGCACACCAAAGACAGTGCCGGATCAATCATAACACCAAGGCTTCCGATACATCAATTCTAACCAGCAAAGATCCTATCCACACTTTATACCTTTGAAGGAGCACAAAGGAAGAAACTATATGAATTACAACATGTAAAGAAGTAAACTCGGAGGGTGCCATTGGGTAGCTTTTAATTTCCAAAATTATGCAACAAAGCGGGATTTTCGTGTGAGATGCGCTCCTAAGCAAGCACTGACCCTTTTCATGTGAATGGTCGCCAAACAACTAATAACTAAAAAACTAGGCGACGACGGACCCTTCGCATGGCCTAAGAATTTGTACTTCTTCTTCCATCCCGTTGGTTGCCGACGTATGAAGCAGGTTAATCGTTTCAATCGAGATTCCAAAAGCGCATATCGAACCAGTTTCGTTAAAAGCTCCCTCCACCCCTAACCTCCTTTTATGGACATATGGTGCGCAGTACCCAGGTAGCAATCGTGTTAAAATTACGCTTTTTTTTTGCTTTCCTACCTTATCTCCGTTCCAACACCCCAACTGGTGGAACAAAAGTGACGATAGGAATAAAAAAGGGAAAGCAGAAAAAGCAAGGTATCGCTGAAGTGAACACATATAATTAGCTACAATCCTCTCCAAAGACCCTGTATAGGAATTGCGCTTACAGTGTGTCGACCAAAACAGCTGAACTAGGCATTCTACGAAGCGAGTTGTCTCTCTCAAAATGCTCCAAAATAACTGAAGCGCCATAAATGAGCGGACTTGAGGTCGCTGCATTTCCAGAGGTAAATCGAAGTTAACTTTTAAACCGTTTACATCTGTGTTCTTATTCTTATTCTTATTTTTACCGCTCAGGCCGTCAGTGCGATGTCTCGGTGTTGCTGAGGCAATCGAACGCAAGCAACAGCCATCCGTTTGGCTGTTGTAGCTAAATGTTAACACCACCCGCTAGCTGAGCTGTCAGTGGTATAGTGGGAAGCAGCCGGGAATCGAACCCAGGTTTTCCCGCATTCGAAGCGGGGGCTCTACGACTGAGCTAATGCCGCCCGTATATATTCTGTATAAAAGAAAATAAAGCAGTCTCAGCTGCAGTCACTTATGCTATCGAGTTTACGAGCTTTCGTTGCAACGGATACGTTAGCCTAGCCGACGATTGTGAATGCAGCACCCCTAAAGCGCACGTCTGACACAAATGGCCGAGCAAAAGAAAAACACCAAAACGAGTGTTTCTCGATTGCGTTGATGGGTTTTTCATCACATCACAGATGTACATACAGTTCACTAAATGCAAAGAAGAAAAATGAGGAGCTAGAAAAATAACAACGTGCAAAATAAAATATGGCGATACTTACCGCATTTATCAGACCGTTCGTCCATGACGATCGCCGATAAGACGATTTCTTTCGACTTATGATACGCATTATTGAACGTTTCATAGTTATTTTGTGGCGATAGTCGACGTGCAAGCATCGCCTTTGCACGCTGAAAACACTTTTCCATCAGATATACGTCAACATTAAACCTTTACGGACAATCTATACCGGGGTCGATCGCGTATAACCGATTGATCGTACCACTTCCTTACGCATTCCCGGAACGTTTTTACATGTAACCGGCAACACCTAACACCATTCAACTTCTCAACTTGCTCTCGACGATCATGCAAACGTAACTCGCATATGCAAAATGCGACGAGCAAAATCGAACGAGCTTAATCGCGATTTGCAATTGTAATTTTCATTGAGTTTGCATGACCGCCAAATTAACATTCGTACTAGTTTAGTTTCTCTTCATTCTTCTCGCACTCATAAATGCTCGCCTATGTTTTGTCCCATCGATCCATAAAGCTATCGGAATACGTACGTACGACTGTTGCTAATGCTCGACACGATCTCACTTCTATTGCAGTTCGTTTTGCAATTGTGCAAAGTTTGCATCGTTCTTTGCATTGCAATTTTACGAGCTATCGGAAAGCCGCTGGTCGATAGGGACGATTTTTTCGTAACGCAAATAATGTATTTTAAAGTTTGTCAAGGAACCATCATCAAATACAACTCAACAAATTAAATGCATAGAACGATAACAATCGTATGAAAAAGAACATAAAATCTTAATGAAATACGCGC
>JPKZ01001475.1:257236-270056 GCA_000803305.1 Toxocara canis | reverse complement strand
GCGAATAATTGACGAAAGATGGCTGGTGACGCTTGCGGAAGGGTTGCGATGTATTGCTTTGGTTGGGATCATGGTGAAGGAGTTTATGGCGAGGTTGCGTTATATTTGTTTTCTTTCTTCCTTTTTCGCTTTTTTTGAATTGCTGATGGATCGCTGGATATTTCCAACTCAACCAACAGTAGAAACTACTTAAGTTATCCTTTTTGGAAAATATTGTCATCGCGAAAATCGGGAAAATTTGAACTTCGCTCTCTGAGAGGACAATAAAGGTCGACCGAGGTGAAGGTAATAAATAGGGATTGTAATTTAAAGTCGGTACTTTTGTTCAAAATCGAGGAAGTTACAGAGAATATATAGAGGTGAAAAGGTAACGCTGATTTATAGGTATAGAAGTTATCTAAGACGAAAAAGAAGAGAATCGATCAGCAAGCATATGACTTAATGAAATTTTAACATGCATGATGTCATCATATTCCACTGTGTGTTGAAAGGCGAAAGGAGACCGAATATTTCTGCCTTGCTTGCTGTTTTTTTTTTCTTTTTTGCTACAGAGTAAATGTTTTTTTGTTGAGAAGTTATTTCTACGTTGTTGTTGTGGAAGATTTGCGAAGAGATTTTTGTTAAATCGTTTCTGTCTCAATATAAACGCCGTTCATCATTTGTTTATGCGTGTTGAAATGTTTCAAAATTAGTCAAAATGTTATGTGTATACTGAATAAGAGTTTATTTGTTGGCTAATATCGGTAACGAAATGGTACAACAAGGCCTACTAGACACACAGAGGTCGACGTTTTGTTTGTAGTTGTTTGAATTTGGATTGGAATTTGAATTTGAATTTGAATATTCGCAAATTGTATATGAGGTAAGAGAATTGACCGACAAAAAACCATATTGAAATTGTTTGGTGTTTTTATGTTTCGATTTTTTTATTTCGGTTTTTGATGTTTTATAAATATTTCTAAAATATGGCTATAATTTGGGGGTTTTTTCTTTGAATTCTGATTTCCTCATTGGGGTTCTGCTTTTGTTTCAAGGGGGGGGAGGGAGGGATTACTGTTTATCGTTCTAAATTTTTACAACAATAAAGGCAAAAATCGATGAATGGAATCTCTCTGGCTCAACAGGGCAACCATAAGCGCGAGTTCAGCGAAAACTTATCCACACCAAATTCCAAGCTATGCATCGTTACAACTCGAAATAGTACAAGCTTACAGCTACGATCGGAATGTTGAATGCTTGCCTCCCAGACTTTTGTGTTCTTCATCGTAAAATTTCAAAAGGGTGATTAGCTTAGTGTGAGAGCACGAAAGTCTCGAATTGTGTTATGCGAATGATAAATGGTTCTTTCGGTCGGAGCTCTATACAAGTTGTTACTTCGTTCGGTAGTTGAATAATGCCACTGTTGAAGTTGTGCATTGTAATTGAACCGTTCGATTGTTTGTTGATTTCTATATGATAAATTTTCTATTCAGTTTACTAGTTGTTTTTATTAACGGTGTTATTGGTACTTTTGGATTGAGATTATGGCAGTTTTTTTTGTTGTTGTCAGTCTTTAAAAAAACGTTATGCGGGAGAGGAAAAGGTAAACGCAAAGTAATGCTTCCAGAGCAAGAGTTTTTTTTTTTAAAGAGAAGCCTAAAATGATAAGGAAAGATGCAAAGCCCAAAATGGTTTTTTTGTTCTTTTTTCCTTTCAAATTCCAGCATCATAATGCGCTTCAGGATTGTCTTTGTATCCATCACACGTAATGATTGTACCAAAAGAAGAAAATGACAGATTATCGGCAAGGATGACTTGAGTAGTTTGTTTTCAGTGATAAAACGAAGCTACACACGGAGACAGGTATATCCAGGAGGATATGGCAGCTAAAGGCTAAAATTTAGGCAGCCTTTGCATTGTAAAATTGTAAACACCTGCCAGGTGTTCCAAAGGTGAGCAATTCAAGAAGTGCCAAGAGAACGTTAACTAACGTCAAAATTTAGCGTTAAAAAAAAAGGAAACGATGCGGACGGGATGCAGGTGTTCGAGATGGGAACAATGAGAGAGCTTTTAAATTGGGTCCAGTGCATAAACGAAATCGGTCTGCCTCGAATTTTCGTCACAAACAATTCGATCGGTCATCCCCCTCTAATTTTTGTCACGAGCGATTCTGTTTCTTAGCCGACGCCAGTAACTTGTTTTTAAGGGGCCAAAGAGAAGTGATTGCCCGAAGGGACGAGGCCACGAAGTACGACAATCTGATGATATAATCCCAAAGCAATAAATTTATGAAGATACGAGGACAAGAGCTACTTTTGCAGACACGAGGACAACGCGTAATGTTTGAAGACACAACGCCAAAAGGTAGTCTAGGAACAATGTGTCAAGAAGCTGTCTGAAGATATGCGACCTGGGAGTTATGCCTGAAGGCCTGAAGGCAAATTGCGAAGAAATAATTTCTGAAGGCGCGAGATCCAAATCTAACGTCTGAAGAGAAAACACAGAAGTGATGTCTGAAGAAACAAGGACAAAGCCTGGCGTTTGAAGACTTTGGAAGACTTTGGAAGACAGGAAGACGAGAAGTAATGTTTGAAGACAAGAGGCCAAGAAGTAACTCCGAGGACACATGGCCAAGGAGTTACGCCTACAAGATGAAACGTCTGAGGACACAAGGTTAGAAAGCAACGTCTGGAGATACAAAGATGAGAAGTTTGATCTGAAGACAAATTAATGTTTCATGAAGACATATGGCGAAGAAATAACTTCTGAGGAAATAAGCCTAAGGAGCCAAGTCTCAAGAGGCAAGGACACGAAGTAATACTTTAAAGAGGCCAAGGAGTAATGTCCGACGACACAAGGACAATAACTAATATTTGAAGAGACGGCCAGGAAGTAATGTCTGGTAAAATAGAGCCAAAGAGCTACGTCCGTAGACACATGGCGAAGAAGTAACGTCTCAGGACACAAGGAAAAAAACGTCTGAAGACAAGGGCAAGGGGCTACGTCTGAAGACACAAGGCGAAGACGCAATGTCCAAAGGCACAAGGCCAAGAAATGCCTGCAGACACAGGCGCAACACGCAATGTCAGGAAACAAAGCCAACGGACTCACGTCTGAAGAGGCCAGGGCAAGAAATGCTTAAAGACACAATAACAAGACGTAATGTCTGAACACAAAATGCCAACAAGAAGGCGGGAAATTAACGCGTGAGAATAAAACGACAAGGAGTAATGTTTGAAAATACGGCCAAGAAGTAATGAGTGTCTGAGGAGTCAAGCCCGACAACTAATGCTTGAAGAGTGCCATGAAGTTGTATGTGAAGACACAATGACAATAATGTCTGAGGTCACAAGGCCGGCCGACATTTAATGTCTGAAGACACAGTCATGAAGTAATATGTGTGAACTTCGGTCTACAAAACGCCAACAAGTAACGCCTGAAGACAGACAACCAATAAGCAACGTGTAAGGATCCGAAGAAACAAAACGGCCGCCGCATACGAATGCGATCGTCCTGGAAAACGCTACGAAAGGGTCGCACTCAACGTGAAACGAAGGGGAGAGTGTAAAGTGTGGCAAAAATAATTTCGTCTGGCTTTGTGCTTACAAGACACTTTATGCGTTTGTGAACATACAAGAAAAAAAACGATAGCAGGTTATAGAAATAGTGTGTAAGAATCGGATGCTGTTGGTATGTCGTCGATAGCAGGCGAGCGCCCGCTGAAAGATGTGTTTTTAGTGTTGGGGTGCGTCCATCCTGATATACAAATAGTGGTGAGCGGAGCGTATCGGCAACGATTGTGTAGGGTGGTGTGATGAGGGCGATGAGTGTGTACGGGATGTGAAAGAGACGCGAGGCGATAAGCGTGTTTGTGGCGGGTCTTTAATTTCAGGTCTTCGATGAGCGTCGCAGAGAGCGAGCTGAGAGAGAGGCAAAAGCGAAGTGAAGCAGGCGGCAGTGGGTATTTTTTTGTGGCGGGGCATCGCAGTGGCTCGACGCACACAACCAGGCGAGAGAGGGGGTACGGCTGTGAAATTTTGTTGGGTGTCGAGCGGAGAGCGCCTCTACGTGTTGTGCGCCGCCCAGAGGTCGTTGGCAAGCACCATCAACAGCACACAACCAAACGTCTCTCCGTTTTAATTCCAGTGCGGTCTCTTATTTACGGGTCGACTAGCTGAGCCGCTCGTTGACCGTCGTTGCATCCGGCTTCACTTTACGGTGACCAGCCGGACAGATTGCAGTTGGTTGACATCCAAGCTAAAGAGGGCGATATCAGTGGCTTCTAATTATGATTCCGGCTTATGCATTTCCGGTGAACTCGATGAATGCGGTCGGTTCGCTAGCAACGATCACTGGAGCACAACCGATCGTGATGAGTAATGCACGAAATGCTGGTCGGAAAAAAACGAATCCGGTATGGTTTTTTTTTTTTAAAAAACATTTGCTGTCAGTTTGGTTACCCTGTAAATCGATATACATTTTTCGCAACAGTTTTAAGCCTTCTCTTGTTCACTCAATATTTATTTTTATCTTTAATTCCGCTTATTTCTTTCATTATTTGTTTGAAACTTTGCTTCCATATTTTTTTTTTGTAAAGTGTCAACAAAATAATATTTTAAAACGTTGAAGATCGTACTTTTCATTTCAAATATTTTATTCAACTAAATGGAAACATATTTTAGAAAAAAAAATGCAAAAAAAAGAAAGCAAAAGGAAAACCTAGAGAGGCAAGCAGACATGAAACGTGCACAAGACAGCAATATCAATCAAAAGGAGTCGATGCCATTCTCTACTGCTTAGCTTTCATGAGTACAAGGGGTTTCATTTAGGTTACCAACACATACATAACATTGAGATATTTTTTGGGGGAGGGAGGGGGGGGGGGGGGAGAGATTTATTGGAATTTTGGCAAAAAAAAACCCAGCCATTTTTATGTGTTGTTCATGAGGAAGAAACGAAAATTCTAAGTGATAATTTATTATCGGATCCGAACTGGCAACTGATACTGCCGATTAGCGGATCCAAAAGCGCTTCTATATATCTGATCAAAATGGATCTGATCAAAATGATAACCGTGTTGAGTTGAATTTTGTTTAGTGCTTTATAGTGCTTTGATGAAAACGTTTGCCCTACTTGAGAACAGAGCTTATTTCATGTTCTATTGTAGAGATAATGATCTCTTTTTTTTTTTTAATTTTTTCTTTTGCAATCTTTTTTTATCAACCATTATCTTTTTTTTCCTCTCCGTTTCCTTTTTGCAATAATGGAATTTTCAATCAGTTATGAAGAAACTCTTCGAAGATTATTCCAATTCAAGAAAATTATCAAATTGCGCTTCCCAACTTTGGGGAATAATCCCAAACGATCAGAAGAATGCGTCCTTCGAAATGCTTCATAACTCCCGAATTAAATGAAAATTTCGTCAAATGCAAATTCAATTTGAAACGTTCGCACAGTGATAGCTAATCTTTGATAACGTAGAGTTGCAAGCAATATCTGATATGCGTGAATGCGATGAGTTAATGCTCATATAGTCAAACTATGACTCAGCCTATCAGCGATTCCATCCATCCTCTTCTCTTTTTTTTTTTCGTGTCTTGACCGAGCAAGAGCCTCTAGCATATATTATTTATGTGTAGTAACGAAACAAAATAATCACCAATCATTATCAGTATCAAGAAGCATTATCACCTTTATGAGGTGATAATGCTTCTTAACACTGATAATGATTAACTTTCGAGGTTTCGAGCATTGTGCAATCAATCATTTGACATGGAGAAATGAAAGCGTATGCTAGCTGCCTCAACGGGTTCATTGATAACAAGGTTAGCTGCTGTCTGGGATTTGGAGAGCTAAGAGCTAACTACAAGTTTTCGCATCATCCCGCATAGTCGTAACTGAGCAACTATTATTCGGACACTAGAGGCTGAAGTTGACAAAATATTCAACGTTATCACCATCGTCATGAAGGACAAGTATCGCGTATATTCAAAATATGGTTGGTAGTCAAAAAAATATTTGCCTGAATCAGGATCTATTATAGATTTTTTCAAAGAATCATGATCTGTTGTAGATTTTTCAAAGAATCGTGATCCATTATAGATTTTTTAAAGAATCATGATCTGTTATAGATTTTTCAAAAGAATCATGATCTATTATAGATTTTTCAAAGAATCAGGATCTGTTATTGATTTTTCGAAGGATCAGGATCTATTATTGATTTTTCAAATTATTATCATGCGATTTATTCGGCGAATTTAAGTGTTCTTAAAATCAATTTCAAAATTCAATAGTATCTAAGCGAGCAAGCAAGCCATATGCATTTTAATGCTAACTCAACCGTAATTGCTTCAAATCGTTTCGCCTACAAAAACTGCATCTTTTGGCAATGATTCTTAACGATCGCAACAACACCTTAGTATTGTTGTTTTCATGCTATTACTATTTATAATAGCAATTTTTCATGGTAAGTAAATAAAACTTAAATGGAGCATCGATTCAAACCAGCGAATCTGAAAAGAACGTACAAAAATGTTTCTAGAATTTTATGACAATTTTATAGAATTTTATGGAAATAAGTTTTTTTTTTCGTAGTAGGGGAAAGATTTTAGTTTGTATGCATAATTGTCTTTCTCCTCTTTTGCCCGTAATTTTATTCATCGTACAATAACTCTTTTGCTTTTACAACTTACTGTGAGTCATCATTGTCTCAGTGATGACTATGACTTGAATTGGAATCCGTTCATACTCATCATTCTCTATCGTTTTATAAGTGATAACAGTAGTAAAAGTGAAAAGAGTGATATAAGTGATAAGAGTATTAATTAAAAATTTTAATTAATCTGAATGCAGTTTAATTAAAATTTTTAATCGATCACAAATTGAACTGCGATCGATTTCAAATCAGATTTGCATTTCAGAAAATTATTAAGGTCGATTTGATTTGTGGTATTTTTTTCCGTTGCATAATTTGACTGATGAGCATAATTTGACTGATGAACATGGCGCATGCCATTGTTTAGTTGATTATAACAAAAAACTTTGTTATATTAGTAGCATTAGTTGTTAAGCGACAACTAGAAAGAATGAATGTTTCGCATGCCATTGTTTAGTTGATTATAACAAAAAACTTTGTTATATTAGTAGCATTAGTTGTTAAGCGACAACTAGAAAGAATGAATGTTTCGCATGCCATTGTTTAGTTGATTATAACAAAAAACTTTGTTATATTAGTAGCATTAGTTGTTAAGCGACAACTAGAAAGAATGAATGTTTTCAAAACAATCATGCGTGGGCATGGTTGTCAGCTGCATCGATACGGGAATTGACCAAAAATATGCTTGGCACAGTAATAGATTTGATATAACAAATATAATACTACCGTGTGGGCGGGCAGTAGCTCAGTGGTAGAGCTCCCGATTCGTATGCTGGAAGACCTGGGTTCGATTCCCAGGTGCTTTCCCAACTGATCCCAGAAATTTGTCAAAACAATCATGCGTGGAGAGCGACATTTATTTTGCAATCGTTGCCTCGGTAACGTGAATAGCTTATCGGTAGTCTGTCTCCCGGTCAGCGATTTTTGCGGGGATTTCACTCGAATCAAAATTATTTGACCAAAAATATGCTTGGCACAGTACAACATTTAAGAAATTTTTGGTGGAATTTTTCAACATTTAAGAAATTTTTGGTGGAATTTTTCAACATTTAAGAAATTTTTGGTGGAATTTTTCAACATTTAAGAAATTTTTGGTGGAATTTTTCAACATTTAAGAAATTTTTGGTGGAATTTTTCAACATTTAAGAAATTTTTGGTGGAATTTTTCAACATTTAAGAAATTTTTGGTGGAATTTTTCAACATTTAAGTGGTTTTATTAATTTTAAGATAAAATGATTTAGATATTGGAAAAAAAATTTGGAAAATTTCAGCAATAATTTCGTTTGAAATTAATTTTTTTAAAACAAGGATTGAAAAATATTTGAAAAATTTTAGCAATAATTTTGTTTGAAATTAATTTTTTTTTTTTAAATGAGGCTTAACACTCGATCCAACAGGTATTGTTTTCAGTTTAAATGAGATGTCATCAATCAAACCAGTTTCCACCTATCAGATCTCTTTAGCGTTTACTTATACTCGTTCGTTGTTCTCTGCCAGGGTTGAGAGGATCACATTTGTAATCTTTCGCATAACTTTTCGAACATTCTAACGGCACCTCAAAACTGTCAAAAGAATAATTGAGTAATCAATGTGAGTTGTCGATAGGCATAACTCACAGTGATATTTAACACTTGTATCAGCGAAATAAAATTTAAAACTTTTCCATTCTCGCTTTTTTTTTCTGCGAGAGATATTTAAAAAAAAAATATTTTTCCACAAATCACCTCACTATATTTTTAGGTATGGGACTTTTTTACGGATCTAAAACCTCGTGGTTTACCCGGTGTTCGTTGCCGATATTGTGATTGGATAACAAATGATCGTAGCCCAACGACACTTAAATTTCATCTGAAGAGGAAACACGATACGGGACCCGGAGGTATTTGGTCAATTGTCGAAGAGCGAATCGTTCTTCATTCAATGCACAATTTAAAATCTCGTGGAGGTGGTGCTACTGCAACGATCAATGTAAGTTCATTTATCATGCCCTTTTTTTCATTTATCATTTATCATTTATCATTACATTTATCATTGTGATTGTTGCACATTCTAAACTCTTGGTTACGTCGTGTTGTTTTAATGGAATGCGTGTAAATGTCACTTCTTCAGAAGTATGAAGAGAAGAAAGAAAACGACTGCACTTTTTGCATTTTTTTTTGCTGATCATTTCATAGAGAGGCAATAGTTAATCTAGGGAACTCTATTATATAAGTGCAAGACGTGTGGTGTTTGCGCAGGAAATGTATACATCTAATTTTCGCATCATGCCTATCGATATCGATAAATTGTTGGTTTATTTGATCAGTGATTTGAGCGTGTAGATATGCGCTCATATCAGTAGATATCAGCAGTGATCAAAGAGAGTGACTTTCGAATGGAAGAAATAGAAAAAAAATGTTGTTTTTCTTTTTCTTCTTTTTTTTAAAAAATTTTCTTATAAATTTGAAGCAATCAAACAAACAGCTATCGCAAGTTTGCTGAAAGAATTCTATTGGGAGTGTATAACAATTCGAATTTTCAACATTTTATCTTCGGAAATTTTCACATTTGTACTTCGCTTGACTTCTAACTATTTCTAGAGAATTTTTAAATTTTTTTTTTGAATTAAACAATCATTCAGGGATTCTGAAAGAGCGTATTAATGATCGGTTTTTTTTTCATTTAAGCTTTTCAATCTTGCCATTTTTTTTTCAGCCCAATATGTTCATCTTGGTAAAAATATGACCTCAGCCGCTTAATCTGACACTTATCCGCGTATGGAGCGTCGAAAATCTCATAAAATCCTCTCCTGAATTTGGGAGAATTTCAGTGAACAATAGATATTCCTAGAGGGGGATGAGATGGGGAATATTAACGATGAGCGTTTTGCTTTTATGCGTTATGAAAAGTCGAGCATTTCTAGTGCATAACGCTGAATGAATTAAGCATATGAAAGACACAAAAATCAGCTTAAGTTATCGTTGTGATGCGAATAGCGTCTGCTGCTGTTTCACCGTTGCAGATCCCGTTCCGATCGCATTTCCATGTGATCATAAGAAGCGCATTTAATCATCTGGTTTCGCTCACTTGCGAAAAGACTCCCAGCTTCCCTGGATGGATATTTGCACATTTGACTACTCAGCTTTGGGCGGGTTTAAACCAATAAGAAAAACCATAAACTGATTGCGGTTTACTCAGCTCTAGACCGGTTCAAACCACTGAAAAAAACCATAAACTGGTTGCCCTTAAGTCCATTGTACGGATCACACATATCGTTGGCAGTTTCTTCATTTTCACATTTGAATTCTATATCAATGAAAACATTATGTGCGCTTCGGCGATTTGCATTTGTAAAGCGCATCTGCGTGCCCGGTACTTTAATCCCAGAAACCACTGAACCTAAGTTTATGAAGTATGATAGATTTAATGGTGCAGTCTAAACCCTTGCCATAATGCTGTTATACTCATTTTTTTAATCAATTGATCAACTCGAAGGAAGTTGATCAATCGATAAGAAAATGGGTATAACTTCACTTCAAGGTGCTAGAGAAAAAAAAATGCATGCACTGGAATGCAGCAAACGAATCGTTAAGGCGATGATGTTTTATGCGGTTGACTCAATAAAATTTTGGATCCCCAATTTTCATGAGCATCATGAAGCAATGTGGTTTAATGGGTGAAATTATCGATGCATGCATGTATCATAGCAATCCCTTCTGGTACGCCTTACCTCATGTTTTCATTTAAGCTTATTTTCTCTCATCCAGCTGCTAGAAGTAATCGTGACTTATTACGTTACTTCTTTAATATATTTATCATTTTCAGTGAATATTTATATGGATATTAATATATTTATCAGTAATTTATCAGTAATCAGTAAATTATCAGTAATTGATATATTTATCAGTATTAATATATTATCAATTTTCAGTGAAAAATTATCAGTAATTTCTCGTATGGAATATATTAAAGGTGTAAAACAAATTTTGAGTTCTTTACAGTTATGGCATCTTTGAATTTTTTTTTGGGGGTAGCAATTTTTTTTTGTTGTGGAATGTGACCTGATAAAAGTTGCAATATTGAAAAGGAGCATACGAAGCGTGTTCGTTGAGAAATAGGGTGGGTCGGGATTGAACGTACTTTAAGCGTAGGCTATCGTACCCCCCAGAATTCATCCTCAATTTGTTTCGACATTTTTTTCGTTTCATATGCCCGTAGAGAATAAATGAAAAAAATTGGCAATTTTTCTTTCCTCAGCCGTAACCAAAGAATTCAAAATGATACAAATGAAATCAAAAATAATTGTGTAGAAAATATAAAGTAGACATTTTCGCAGGAAGATTGGAAGGCATTGAGGGTCAGAAAATTGTCAAGTATTGTAGACAATGATGGTCATTCGGAACCTTGAAGCTCGATTGATACTTATATTTCGATAATTCCGCGACGAAATCCGGTGCTCTTGAATTACGAGAATTCCTGAATTTTTTTTTCAAGATGGAATTTCTAGCTAACTTTTTCGGAAGCCTACCCTACTGTAGGGAAAAAAAAGACCCATTATGTGTTGCTCACAGCTGATAATAGGCTTTCTACGCTGTCCTCGATGAAATTTGACATGAAGTTTACTCTGATATCACATAACTTCACTGACATGTCTCGTCTTCTTTAAAGGAGATCCGTATCAATAAAATCACTCTCAACATTTTTTAAAGTTCTATAACCATTTCGTTTTACTCGATTATTTATACAATTATTTAAATTTAAATTGTACGATTGTAATTAATTTAATTTAATTGTAATTGAAATTTAGTTGTAATTGATTATTAATTTAATTTGTACGATAAACATTTGAAATTGTAGCGATTATTTGTCGAAACATTCTATTAATTGATTGTGATCGATTTCCATTTCTAGTTATTTTTAATTTCCAATTTTTTATTGAAAACATCATTTTTTATTTGTTATTCTATGAATAATGACAATCATCATCAGACGTCTACTTGATGATTCTAATTTTTATTCGTTGTGAAGACAACTTTTCCCTTCCTAACAGCTTCTTTTTCGATGGTATCCCTTAAAGTGTTTTTTTGAAAGATAATTAATTATCTTTCATTATAATTATAATTGATTAAGTACTTCAATTAAATTCTTGTACTTTGCGGGCTCGCCCTTTTGATTTATTCATCTGTTTTGTTTTTTAGCGATTACAATTGCCAAAAAAGTTACCAGTTTGGAAAAAATAAGTGTCGATCTCGTCTTAGAAAGAAGTCTATCGCTAGCTTAGGAAATCACTCAGAGAACAAAATTTAACGCTTGGGTAGAGTGTTAGCGATTTCGATTTAAGAAATTCCGATTGGCTTATTAATCCAAACAAGGTGAATACGGGATGGCACAAGCTCGTTTAGCTAATTTGGTAGCTGCTGGGTTTCGAGAATGCATATTGAGACAAAAACAGTTGATTTCAGGATGTACTTAAAATACATCAACAATGATCGGATAGAACTTCATAACTTCATTACATAGAACTTGATAACTTCATTTTGATAATGGCTCAAAGCACACATAATGCGGTTGTTGCACAATGCTAACCATCGAGGTGTTGTTGAACGATAGCGATAGCGAAGCCTCATTGGTTCATTTGTAACGCATTTTGATCACTTCCCAAAAAAATCAAATCATATTTGTTTGATTTATTTCATGCTCACACATACATCAAACTTCTAAACCATAATGAAACCTTAGAGATGTAAAGTTCACAGCTTTCTAGAGGGGGGAGGGATGGGGTATGGAAATGCGTTCAAAGGGAGGCTAGTTTTTGAAATCTTTGCGAAGCGTTGGCCGAGTCAGTGCAGTAATTTTTGTCGTCGCAGTCTTTTCATGATTGATTAGTTGAATACAATCAGAGTGGAAAGACTATGTTTCTATCCGATCAGGAAATGATTTTCGATCATGATATCGATTTTGCATTTTTTTAGACTGAGCATGATAAAGTTTTTTATTTTTTTGGAAGAGATCACATACAAAAGATGTGTAAAACGCGTCCATCCTTCTACGCTGCTATGCAAAGATGCATTCTATGTTCGCAACGGCAAAAAGCAGTTACTGGAGAAGGCTGAAAAAGTTCATCAATATTAGCTCATAAAAAATGTTTTCCTTCATAAAATTCCTCCAAATTTGTTGATTCTTTGTCGCCAAGTCAAATCGCCCCC
>JPKZ01001475.1:231295-243220 GCA_000803305.1 Toxocara canis | reverse complement strand
GGGGGATTTGTTTCTTATTGCATTCTATATAATCAATGTCATACACAACTGTCTTGATCCTAAATTGATGAGACATATATAACGGGGGAAAAAGAAATTGTCGATGGGAATGAACATAGAAATAAATGTTTTTCAATGAACGTCAACAACAATGAATGGGATTACGTTGCATAAATGAAAACGAATTGTTGAAAGAGTAATATGTAAATTTCAAAGTTACTGCAAATATACTTTCAAAGTAGAACTTACTTAAAAGCTACTACAAATGTGCCTTCAAAGTAAAACTTAATTTCTCATTTTGTTTTCTGATTATGAACGCTTAACTTGCCAGATTTTCTTTTTTTTAATTGCCCACTAAATTATCCTCAACTATGGCAAAAATTTTTCATTTCTGAGAAACGATGCAAAATCAAATTCTCAGCTTAATCGAGCAAAATACCGACACCTTGATAGGCTAACTACTATAAAAATGTATCAATAAATTTCTTTTTTGAGAGTATTTTTGAGAGTATCTAAGAGTTTTTTTTTGAGACCGATACGTTGCATAGTTGCTTGAGCTCATTAGATGTGAGCTTTTTAGTCGTTTTAATTGGAGGAAATACGGTATATATGAACCAGTATTACTGCAACAGATAAATGACTATTACTGAAGTTAAATTCACCGATCGTCTCCTCATGTATACAAGTCAATGCAAATCGAAAACGCAAAGCGCTCGCTCAAATCTTCTTACATATGTGTGTTTATTCGAATGTTGCATCATCATGCGTATGACAAGCGCCGATTTGGATGACCAATTTGGGCGTATCTTGTTTGTCGGTTTGTTTTCGTAAACCGAGATTTGTTATAATACAATTTTGAGCGCGTCTTTGTTTGTCGGTTTGGGTATAAACCGTGATTTGGTAGAGCATGATTTGGTATAAATCGACTTGATAATAATTTTTATTCTATTTAGATACGTCAAAATAGTTTTTAAAATTATGTTAAGGCATTCAGCTAATAAATAACTTTATCAAGAATTTAAAAAACCCCGTGCTCACAAATTACCTCTAAGGTTAACAATCCAAATTTTGAAAGAAAAATAAGTTAAAAAAAAAACTTTTTTAAAAACACCGGCGGCGTCATTGCTTGGATGGGCATAGTTGAGTAGTGAAGGCGGTGGTAGAGAAAAGTACGGATTTTGCTTGAAGTACGGATTTAAGTTAATGAATTAATTAATTTAATTAAGTTAGTTGATTAAGTTAATTCAAGTAATTCAAGTTAATTCAGATTAATGAATTGAACTGCTTTAACGTTAAAGAAATTGATAGTTGCAAGAACACTTGAAGGAAGGCAAATTTAGAAAGCTCAATTGATCGGAAAAAGTTTATATTTATTTTGTTTAGGCTTAGGCTTTTGGAGAAAATGTTCTTATGGCTTATGTGGACTATGATGAGAGAATAAGTCCAGTTGAAAAATGCTTGCAAATGCTATAAGAATTTTAGTGTGCAAATGAACTCCATTTGCCGACAAGCTTCTCAAGTGTTTGTTCTTAAAAGAAGGATTTTCCGCAGAAGGGATCTTAAGAAATGTCACCAATCACGATGACGATGGGGGACAAGCAAGCGGTATCTTTTGCAGTTAAAAAATTCAACATTATTCTAGCTAGAACATTGCGAATTTAATCTCCATCAAGCAAAATGACTTTTTTTTAAAAAAAAATGAAACGTGTAAAACTGCGGTCGATTGGTAACGCTGCTAGCTTTTCTTATTAGCTTTATAAAAACTTCTGACAGCTTCGTTGCAAAAGTTTAACACGTATTTCTGACTTATCAGATTCGAAAAATCCACCATTCCATATCGATAAACGAATCAAACAAATACACAAACATTCGCTAAATGTTGGCAAACTATGATCAGATTTTAGAAAAAATTCGTATGGAGGTTCATTTGTCGTTAGTAGTCTCTACAATTCGATACGAAATGAGCAAGCATACTATTTTGTAATCTCATCGACAACCGCTATATTGCCTGTATTATCAACATTACATTTCCATATGAGCGTCTCCAACCTTTGACCCCATTCGGCATGACTCTCATCTCGATTATAAAATTTTGATTGAAGTACCCTCCTCAACGTTCCTCCAGGACCCTGAAAATAGTTGAAATTTTATGAACTGAAAATGAATCGTCCATAGAAATTATATTTGAAAAAGAAAGCGGTAAAAGATGAAAAGTCTAAAAGAGTAACCGGTGTTCCGATTTATTTCGCAGGCTTTCAACGCAGTGAATGATTCATCCCCGTAAGAAACTACTTTGCCCCACACATCACTGATCTCACTTACCACGACTTATTTAACATCCGCAGATAAACTACTTCATAGGTAAATTTGGAAAAAAAAATTCATTAGTAGACCCCTTTATTTACGTCGATCGAGACAGAAAACATATTTGAAACGAAGAACAAATGAGCACATTATTACTAGAAAAGAAATCTGAAATCAAAAATTGAAAAAATTTGTTGTTTAAGACACTGTTCTAGGTAGACAGCAGCAACGCTGTTGGCCGAAACTTCTAATGAAAAATTATTCTCGAGTATGTCCATCACCTCTCGATCTCCAAATTGTCGATCGAAAGTCTTATTGATCCGATGAGGAGATCACTTCTAATCAATACGTTCAATGCAGCGAATTGATTCAAATTCGTTTGTCGTTTTATCATGCCACTAACAATGCTCAAAACAAAAATAATGGGTGCCCTTGTCGGCCGATTGGCATGATATGCATTTTGATGACTCATCCACCAACCAAAAAAAAAAAAAAAAAAACTCCCCCCCCCCCCCCCCGCGACCCGACCGTTCGTATAAACGTACAACTAAAAATTGGTTTTCCCGCAACCCATTCTTTCGATCTATCAGACTGATTGAAGGCGCATTAAAATTTTTAACTCCAAATGACTCCCCTCGGGTCGATGAACATGTTAGAAAATCGTTACAAGAGACGAGAGCTCGGATTATATAGCCTGAACAAATCTCGTAGCTCTAGTTTCAATGGTTCCCATGTCGAAACTATCGGAAAACAGAAAAACGCACGAATACATGAGTGTACGCATGGCGTGATGCGCTTTGCAAATTTGCACTTGTTAAGCGCAATTTTGCATTTGCAAAGCGCGATTTTGCATTTGCAAGGCAAATTTGCATTTGCAAAGCGCACAGTGAGGAAATGAAATGAAAAATAAGATACTGAAAAATGCTTTATCAATGAAAGTGCCTTTGGAAAAAAAGAAAAGATTTTAGGTGGAGAAAGAATATACAGCAACAAAAATGTCACATTCGCTTTCTTCACATGATTTTACAAACGCAATTTCGCTCATGCTATTTCGATTAAGCTTTGCCTTTATTGTTGCACGAAACATCAATCAAGAATGCAAGCTAATCTAAATTATCACATAAAAATTCAAAAGCTTTTTGTCGTTGATTAGCTCAACCAATTTTTGATTAAATTTCTTTCCTTTTTTTTTTCGATTTTCAAATCGAAAATTTATACGAATTTTTTCCTTTGCATCGTTCATAAATTTTTTTCCTACCTTGTCTCAATTTTTTTCAATAAAAATTTTTTTCCACACGAAAATCCATGAACATCTGCAAGAGCTATTTTTCGGTTTTCTAAGAAGGGATGTGATTCGTGATTGCGAACGAGAAGCATCATTTTCGTCCGTTTGACAATAAATGGTTGAATGCGCTCATTGGTTTGATCGCTTTTTTATTTCGGGGTTTTTAGTGGTTTCGAAACGACTGTTATACGAAATCAAAATGAGGCACGGAAAAAAAAGATTTCGCGATTGGGAACCGTAAAAAAGCGAACGAAAGTGGTTGACGGATTACCGCAAGTGAACACTTACTTACTTGCTCATACGGACTGCATAAGCACGAATTAGTGAAAAAAATTAGGAATTATAATTAAAACAATACGCGAAAAGTGACTAATTAATTAACTGAAGTGAATCCTGTTTGTAATTTGCGAGTATTAATTAGGAATTGCAAGCTTTTTTAGCGTTTGATTGTTGCAACGAATATAGAAACATTTACGAAAAATTTCGAGAATTCTCGCCTAATTAGACTCTAGAATTTGATTGATCACTTCCCTAATCAGACTAATCAGAGAGGATTTGGTTGTTCACTAAATCTCAGGTTCGATATGCCAACTCACTGGAATAGGGCGAATTAAATTGCTTCATCGAAAAGCGTTTCGTTTAGTGATTTTATGGCGCACATGAGCCCCGAGTAAACATTCGAGAAACCAATGCAAAGGTGCAACGGTTTTTACCTTCATTAGCATACGCACTAGTCAACAGATTTTGCAAAGAAACGAGAACACATTTCGCATACTTCATTCGCTTCAATATCAATAAAAATGAGGCATAGAACTAATTTTTGATCACCTGAACAAGTGGTCGATCCTCCAGAAAAATCTTAGGGAGTCGATAGCCCCGTTGGTTAGTCTTCAAGGCTCCCCCAATATAATTTTTTTTTGTTTCTCTACTCATGAATAAGAATGAGGTATTAAGTAAACCTGTAAAGTGACTTGAAGTTGTTGTCGTGTTGCTTGACGAGTTGGTTCGATACCGGTTGTATTCCATTCGGCTGTATATTCACCACCGTTTGGACTCGCCCTATGCAATGCAAGATCGGAGCCGGCAATATGCAAAGAACTACAATAAAACAGATATGCAAATGTTACATTGTTCGATTTATGGTCAAATGTGATCATGGATCATGGAATAGTGATCATGGAAAACTTAAACCAAATATTGATCATCAAAACCGCAACAGCTATTTAAAAAGATGCCTTAAGGCGATTTCTTCTTTTTTCTCGCGCTCTTCTCGTAGAAGTTTTCTTTTCGATAGGCGCTTCTGTTTTTGTGGTTTGAACACTCGTTCGAGGCAACTGCCGCTAAAAGCTTTTCCGTGTGAAAATTTCACCGGTATACGAGTTCTCGTTTCGATAAACACATATGCACTTTGTGAACTAATAGTGGTGACATTTCTGAGTGCTTTATGGGTATTTGCAGTTACGTCTCTACGCCTTGTATATATACATAGATCCTTGCATATGTCCTTGTATCCCGCATACAAAGGCCATAAAGTCTCCAAATATAAATGTTTCAAATAAGCTTGCTATTAATTAGTTAGACTCAGGCGAAAACGATTTTCGTTAGAAGGAGCGAGAAAAGTTCAATGATCGGAAGTCATGTTTTTTTTTTGCCAAAATTAACCGAAATTAACAGGTATGCAAAAGGATAAATATGTTACCGTTGTCTTCTCTCACTTTAACACCCTAAGAAAAGAAAAAAAAAGATAGGTGACGGCCGTGACAACACTTTTGCCAACAACGACCGCCGACTGGCAAAAGTAATCGGACGATCGCCAAAAATGCGTTGTCTTTCAATGAGTTTCAGGCAATGAGAACAACGAGTGATTCGGTAGAAAATTTGATAGAATTTTTCATAAAATTTCTCATTTTCCTTGCTCTGTAAACTCGATTGACAGAAGCATTTTTAGCTTACTGCTTTCGGCACTTAGCTAATAATGAGTGCTAATAATGAATGATACTGCTTGATACGGTGGCAGTAATCAACAGGAAAGAAGCTAGTCAAAATGCGATGTGCGACGATATTCGTATATATGGATGGCATAGTATTTCTGATTAATCCGATCCAAATATGCTGATGGTTCAAATTGGGCACCTCCAAGACGAAGAGGCAGCCAATGAAACTTTGGTTCATGAGTCTTCAGCTCAAGCTAAAACAGCTCATAGTTGTTCACAATTGTCGACAAAATAGTGGAAAGCATTCTTAGATCCATCGAAACTGTACAGTTGAAAAATAAAATTTTTATGAAAATTAGAATTTTTTACAAGCTTAGAATTGAATTAAATAAAATCGAAGAAGTAAAAACAAGTTAAAGTAATACTTAAACAAAATTAAACGAGAATAAAATTAAAATTAAATAAAAAAATTAAAGAAAAATTAAGAGAAAAATAGAAATAAAAGAAAAAAAAACTTTATTCATTTATTTTTTCTATTTTTAGCCATCAAATATTTTACTGTTAGTTTTGTGCCGTTGAAGGTTACTTTTAAACAGCAGCGATATATTACTTTAATGATCGAATATCGTTTACACACATGATGTGAAGCGCAACAAAACGTGAAGCTAACTCGCATTTGAAACTCGCGTTGGAAAATCTGAAAAAAACTTATTCTACGCTGAAAAATCTCAGAGAAAACTTATTCTGCGCTGAAAAATCTGAAAAAAAAACTTTGTCATTATATGAATAATAATAATTACTTGAATTCGGTGTTCGGCTTGCAAACAACTGTTAGTTTATATCTGGCATTCGAGTAGAGTTTCAATGTTCGTGTAGATGTTTCAAATCTGGAACCATCCGATTTGAAAACGATTGGCTCACCGCTATCCGCATTTCTGAAATTGATTAAAAAAACTCAACGATAATATGTAATAAAAAATTTAATGATAATATCGATAGATAATTTTTAGAAAAAATATTTTTTTCTTCCAAGGAAATTCTCTTTTCAAAACCATGTTAAGAAACCCCTTTTTTTAAAGGATCTTATACCATACTGTTTCTGACCTCTGACAATGTAAAGCAATACGGAGAAACCGGGAGTCGAATTCGGGTCTTTTGTACACCAGGCTAGGGCTTTATCTGGTAGGGAGAAGAGTTCGCCTGGTATGCGAAAGACCCTGATTCGACTCTCGGCTGCTCCGTTGTGCTTTCCACTATCAGAGGTCAGACACAGTATGAATTGTGGTGTGAGCCGCACTCACCTAAATAAATGGCTTTCAACATAAAACTCCAGTGCATCTTATGCCAATTGAAAGAGTGATTTGGAGCACTTGAGAACAATCGTGATCATGGATTTGAGGAGACGGTTTTCGTTAACTGTCTCAGGACATTCTTCGAAGGAGCTTTTAGTTTTAAAGAGCATTTTTTTGTTGTATGGTTCAACAGTACTGCATAAAAGCTCTCTGTATCATTGTATATGTATTTGAATGCAAGTACAGCATTCGGCACTCACTTACCTTTTAGCTATGGCTTAACAGCTGTATAGAGAGTACTGAGAAGCTTGCTTCCTAGTAATAAACAACAGCAAATACCGTATTAACTAAAAATAGAAACACAGCTAGATGCAGGATCTTGCGAATAAAATTCTCTCTCATTCCTTCTTCAAGAAATGAAAAATTCCAATTTTGATGGCGGCAAGCAAAGAAGTTCGTCCCAAAAATTTCTCTTCTTTCTTGGGACATAGCAAGAGTTAGCTATGATAAAGGAAGGACTGGATCTCAATCGAGCAATTCCCCTTAACCTCTCCAACAAAAAGCTCTCATCATTGCAAATTGTAAAAATAATTTTCTCTTCTAGCTATGAAGTGTGTATGTGTGCTATGAGCCTTGATGTTCCGCAGATTGAGAGGAAGAAAAAAGACGGAAGATAGATGGAGAACACAGTGGCAGCAGCACATGTCCAACCGAAATAAAAATCAAAAATGAAATTAACAAAACAAATTGGCATGTATCGCAACGGATAGGCACTATTTGCGCTTTGGCAAAATCTGCCTATTAGATCAACTAACTGATTGCGAGTTTATCCATTTTGAATATGCAAATTGACTATCATTTTCGAGAGCTGAGAACGATCTACACGTCCTACTTCTTACTTTCAATTTCAGTTGTTTATGAGTTGAAAATATTGTACAACGTAAGCATATATACAGATAGAGAAGCGAAATGATGCACCACTTTGATAACACAAATCGCCATAAGCGACTAAAAATTTGCATTAGTTGCCATGGAGTTCGTATTTGATAGCTTGTTCGTATGCGACCACTTAAAAACACAAATATAAATTTTTCTTACTCTAGCAGTTGACGTTCGATTCGCATCGAAGGTTTTATAACTCCTCAGTACTTCCGCCCTTCCCCTTCCCATACCCTCCCCACTTTCCCCGCCCTCCAAATTTTCCCAACGCTCGTTCCACATTACGTGACTTTGACGCCATATGATTGTCACGTGCCGGAACTACGTGCACGTAGTGCTTGCTTCAACAAATTACAGCAATTGGCATGCGTGAATACATTCCGAATAGGACAGATCAATCTTCTGCAAAACATTCACTGCATAAAGCCAATATGATAACATATAGGAAGTAAACGATGAACGATTAAAGCAACAAATGGTCCATTTGCATTGCCTCCGTTCTCTGAATCGTTGTTTTTCACATGGAGGATCCTGAAGTGTTGTGAAAAGTTAGGCGATTTTAATTTACGACTAAAGGTGCCCGTTACGATTGATGACCATAGTTGGAATATTTAATTCGTAAAATGTAATTTAATTCATTCATGTAATTAATTAATTAAAAGAGAGAGAGGGCCGAGTTAATTAGGAATGTGATCGCTTTGCAATTTTGACGATGAGCTGCTTTTTTTTTCTCCAAAAAATTTTTTTCTATAATTTTTACGTTTTCATTTGCTGCATTATCTCATCTAAATGTTCATCAAAACGAGATGACGCTCACTCAAATCCCCTAAACTCATCCCCCTAAATATAAAACCAAAATTTTGCATTCGCTATTTTATAATTATATTTAAAATTATATACAAATTACATACAAATCGCATAATTATATTCAATTCTTATCCTTATTCTTATTCCTACTCTTATTCTTATTCTTATTCTTATTCTTCTTCTTTGGCTATTGTAGCTAGTTGTTAATACCATCCGCTAGCTGGGTTGTCAGTGGTATGGTAATTATAAACAATTATAATTACATAACATAAATAATTACATAACTTTATATATATACAAAAGCCAAAATTATATACAAATCATCGCAGCCGTTTGCTTTGTATACATCATCACAAACGTCATTGGTGCAGAGTTGAAAAGCGATCAACGTTCAGTTGTGTTACGCTGAGGTTGTAGTGCTCGTCGATCTTGTATTAGCTTATAACATTTATGAAGAAGCGAGAAATTTACGGGAATTAATACTCACAGAATCATGCTAAATTGCCAATAATTTCTTTTTCACGTTATGAGTTTTATAAAAATCACGAAAAAAAAAACGTTTATAAAAATCATAAAGAAAAAACGTCTATAAAAATCATAAGGAAAAACGTTTATAAAATCATGAAAAAAAAAACAACTGAAACTGCTAGAAATAGGTATTCTTTTTAATATGAATTCAAGAAAAGTATTTTGAGAGCTATTCGTTGAATGACTGACTAATTCAACGATGACTAAGAACCAAACACAATTGTTTCTTTAAAAATTTTTTTTCATCAAACTGCTTTTCGTCAATATAGGCAAATTGAGTGTCGATGAATATTCATGTTATTTTTAAATGTCATTTTGTCGATTTCAAAAATGTTGCATTAAAAGAAACTGTTTCTCTCATTTCTTCGATCTCATCGTTTATATATTTTTTTTCAGAAAAAATCATTAATCTGTATAAATTTTATGATCTGAATATAAGGTACAAATCCAAGATTGTACCACTGTGCCGCTGTAACACTGTACCATTGTACCACTATACCACTCTACCACTGTACAACTGCACCGCTCTGCCACTGTACAACTGTACAACCGCACCACTGTACCACTGTGCCGCTGTACCACTGTACCACTGTACCATCTGCACAGGTTTTACGTGTGGAAGTGATAAGCGACGAAAAAATAGACAGTAATTGAAGAGTGTAGATCTTAGAGAAATATGAAAAAGTACTACGAGAATAAGCCAGCCACTTATTATTACTCTGTTGATTCAACTATTTTACATTCGTTCACGAAATTTTCAAGCATTCTTGGCAATAATTATTACAAGCAAGTTAATTCCGTCTTTTTTTCTTTCGGTGTTTTGTGAATTTCAGTGGTCGTTCTTGACAAACCCAAAATAGAATATCCGAAGCAAAACAAATCAGAACATTGCTGAACAATTACAGAATACTTGAAGAGCCATGAAAAAGATCATGGAGCTATTCGAGAGTAGAAACAATACCAGCGCTTCGATATTATGTTACACTTAACATTTCGGTATACATAAAATTATAAATGGAAAAAAATCGAGTAAGTAAAAAAGTTAGAAAGTTAGATTTGGATGCTGATATGAATGGTAACAAAAGAGTGTAGATCTTAGAGAAATATGAAAAAGTACTACGAGAATAAGCCAGCCACTTATTATTACTCTGTTGATTCAACTATTTTACATTCGTTCACGAAATTTTCAAGCATTCTTGGCAATAATTATTACAAGCAAATTAATTCCGTCTTTTTTTCTTTTGGTGTTTTGTGAATTTCAGTGGTCGTTCTTGACAAACCCAAAATAGAATATCCGAAGCAAAACAAATCAGAACATTGCTGAACAATTACAGAATACTTGAAGAGCCATGAAAAAGATCATGGAGCTATTCGAGAGTAGAAACAATACCAGGGCTTCGATATTATGTTACACTTAACATTTCGGTATACATAAAATTATAAATGGAAAAAAATCGAGTAAGTAAAAAAGTTAGAAAGTTAGATTTGGATGCTGATATGAATGGTAACAAAAAAAAACTAAGGCTTGATGTTCTATCAAATCTTCGTTATATGCCGCCTCGTAAATGAACGATCACTTCGAAACGTTACCAAGGCTATTGAGCGACGTTACCAAGGAAGCAAACCAAATATCTTTTTATGAAACAAATATGCAAATGTTTCGAGATAATAAAAGCATCTGAAATACGGTGACAAAATTCGGAACTACCATATGAAAATCACGGCGAAATAAAGTTTTATGGTGTGCGGGAAAGCGAACGAATAAATGTGTCATTTCCGTTTGCATGAATGGCGATCCTGAGAAGAGTGCAAAAAAATTCGTGCAAATTTGTATGAGTAAAAATCCCTTTAAATGACTCTGTGATAGGAAATTTCATTATTAAAATGCATCTAACCGTATATTTCAATAATGAATTCCTTTGCTGGATAGTTTTTTTTCCTTTCGGATAAGTTCATAACTTTTTGCAACAATGCCACTTCAGAGGTAAAGCATTAATGATGAAATGTAGACGTGGTGAATAAAATTATCCACACTTTGAAAAATATTTCCCAAAATATAGGTATAGAGAAACGTGTAGGAATGATTAGGTATAGATACATTTAAAAAATATGTGGTTTTAATAAAAATAAAAATGTATACTCTAAGCATAAATATAAAAATTTTCTCATATAGTTATATATGACAATTTGATGGAGTCGATAAATGGCATAAAAATATCAGCGATGAAATAGGGGACGTTCTATCATCTGCAAGTATGTGTGCAAGAGAAATAAAGAAAAATTTTAAGAAATTTTTCTATTTTTAAGTAGTTTTTAAATATTTTTAAAGTACGAAAAAAAAACGAAATTTTATATTGGAGAGATATTGAGTTCATCTAAGTGTGTACTCAATAAGTCTATTTGTTACAGCGTACGATATATTTTAATCGTTTTGGAAAATAAAAGTCAATAGAAGTGATGTGGTAAGCATAATTGTTAAACAACGGATTTCATTACACTAAAAAACTTCCTCAACAATTTAGCGTACTTGAGCAACTGTGCAAACAAATTGGTTTAATGAGCATTGCTCTACACTCATTTTCTACTGCCTTGTCTCTCTGCAATCCACTAACGTTTCATAGGTAACGTAAGTAGTTTCATTGTTTACTTTACTTGTTAGTCAGTGCTGAGCTTCCTATTTGCTAGGTTTTGTTTTTATTGTGAGGTGGTGTTGTTGCATAACGTATCGAATTACTCTGAAGTGAACGCGCAAATAATCGAAGTATGCGAATGGTGATCAGCTATAGATTTAATATGCGAGGGTCAGTACGAGATCTGAATCATTCTCGTTCCCCAA
>JPKZ01001475.1:215520-230142 GCA_000803305.1 Toxocara canis | reverse complement strand
AGATATTTTGTCCTCTTTTGAGATTTTGCACCCATCCCCCTTCCCCCCTCCCCCTTCCTCTCCCCCCATTCGCTTCCCTTCCTTTTTCTTTCAAAATGCCTACATAAACATCCAACGAGAGAGTGTGAGGAATCAGCGACGTTTGTTTATTGGCAGCGCGATGGGAATAGACAGCATGCGCATGTGTTAGGCCAAAGCGTGACTTGCTGCAGTAGTAGCCGAGTTAACAATTTATCGCAAAAGCTAATGCCAACACGACTGCCAATAATGAAGACGAGCCTAACGACGTTTACAACCTTCACGGCTACATCAAAATTCAGCCAAGCTTGAAGTTCTCAACAACTTTTCCCCTGATCGAACAACTTTAGAGAACATTCGGATGAACACCTGAAAAATATAATATGCGTCCATTGACACACCTTATTATACTATACTTTAATTAACACTAATTAATATGACGGTTTTTTTTCAAAAAAAAAATCGCAATATGACATTTAAATACTAATACGTTAGTATTTAAAAGTGATTTTCATCAACAAATGCTATTTACTGTTTAAATTTCTAAGCGAGTATAAGTAATGTACGAGTAAGGATAACCTGATAGATAAGTGTAGTTCGAGGCTGGAGTCAGCAGCCATGCGCTTTCAGAGCTCAACTGAGACCCCCTTCGGCGCCGCTCGCGTTCCTCTAGACGGCTCCCTCCCTATTCGTGCATCGATTGTGTGCCCAACAGCAGCGCTACGTAACTCTCCTCCCATCATCCTTCGCCGCATATCAAATATTACTCATGAGCTAACTAACTAACCATGCTTCATCCCTTCCACTTCTTTTTCCTCTTCCTAGAGGCTATGAGATTGTAATAAATTACGTTGATCAGAACAAAAAAAATACTCAATTGAAAACAATATCAGAGTAACCGTTGGAAATTTCGGAATATAATTTGAAATCTAACTGAAGGCGACAGTCGTCGAGCGATCTTTGGAGCGGAAATGCTCAAATGAGTTGTGTAAAGGCCTTCCCGCATGCGAAGCGGGAGCTCTACCACTGAGGTGCTGCCCACATATATATATAAATATATATGTATATATATAAAATCTCCAGAATTTTAGCTGAAATCTTTCGTAAGGTATGAGCCGTTCAGGGCTTGTCAACAGTCTTTGCCACGACTATGCACAAATTCAAAGGCTATTAGCAGTTATCTTATGTCCGAAAGAATTTTCTTTGAAGTTGACTTTTGCAGTTACATTTTTTTTTGCGTAACTATTGCATATGGCATATGCGAATATATTCGATGAGATTTTCATGTGTTGATGAGATAAAGTTCAACTAAGAGAATTCATAAAATTCAAAATCAAAACTGCTATTGCTCATAACCTCATAACGCTTACAAATTGCGTTTGCGAATGAATTCAAAGCTAATGTCAATTAAACGATGATCTCGTAAACTATCGATGGTCGATGTGTTAACTGTTTTGGTACGATGGAAGTATAACTTTATTCCGTTTTTTTTTTTGTTTGTATGTCAACGATGATGCCATTTTGAAACAATTCAAAACTGATTTTGACTTAATTTGACAATTTGGGACAGAATTTAAGATTGGAGTTCTTATACTATTTATCCAAGTTGCACTATTACTAACTATGAACGCGAATATAGCTGTAAATATAACTTTGGATTAGCTTGATCTCATTCGCAGTAATGACAACCCTGTATAGTGAAGTAAGTCTTTATCAGTAGATCAAGTTTATCAGTACGAAAAGCGAAATTCATCTAAGATTTCTCCATTCGTTATCAACGCAAATCGACTTTAGGTGATCCATATGGTAGTTTACTATCCGAATCAGTCATTTCAAGAATGCAATGAAAAAGAGTTAGCTTCTTGAAACTTTGTTTTTCTTTCGAAATCTTTTTGAGAAAAAAGTTTTGTTTTTGAGAAAAAAATTTAAAATTTTTGAAATTTTTTGAAATTTGAAAGCGTTTTATGAGATTGGTGAAATTAGTTTGGTTAGGGAACTCCTTGGAGAATGATAAGTGATATTTCAACATTTTTTTAGACCTCCCCATCTCTCCTGAAAATACCTTGTACTTGGTTGATCTCTTAAATGTGTGGGTAAAACGTGCTGATTATGCGGTTTTTGTTTGCCTCTTAGCGGGTTGTTTGTTTGTTTCTAACCATGTTTTTTTTTAACTCCTTCCACTTGGTTTTCTCGTTTGTGGTTTTTCGTCTTGGCAGCGCGATTTCTCATACCGAGTTTTTTTGCGCTATTATTGTGTGTTCAAATGCTCTAACTAATGTTGTTTTTGTGGTTGGCTTTCATCATTATGATCACCGTCGACTTCGATCGACTAAATTTCTAAATGTCGATCGAAATCGACGGAGATCCATTGGCGAGGTTTTTGATTGAGATCCGAATTGATCGATCAGGTGACATGTTTTTATCTCATCGTTTACCGTATGATTTCGCCTTTTTTTAAATTAAGGTTTTGACTTGTCGCATGATGAAAAGTACTCATTTCAATAGGATTGCCGATGTGACACTAAATATTATTTGCTTGTGTTCATGAACACGTTCACTATTTTTACGGTTTTCGATTTGGTCTCGCGTATTTGTGTGTTTGTTTTGTTTCTCAAGTGTTACGTCGTATTTTTTGAAAGGGAATGGTCTCACAGTGATGAAAGCTTACCAATAAACGAGTTGTAATTAAAACATTATTGTGTGCTAATTAATTAAAACGTCAAAATGAAGGCTGAAAAGTGGTATGAAAATAATTGGTTTCAGATGAGTTTTACGAAATGAAAAAAAGTGCTCTTTTCAATAAGATTGCCCATGCCACACTAAATATTATTTGCTTGTGTCCATGAACACGTTCACTATTTTTACGGTTTTCGATTTGGTCTCGCGTATTTGTGTGTTTGTTTTGTTTCTCAAGTGTTACGTCGTATTTTTTGAAAGGGAATGGTCTCACAGTGATGAAAGCTTACCAATAAACGAGTTGTAGTTAAAACATTATTGTGTGCTAATTAATTAAACGTCAAAATGAAAGCTGAAAAGTGGTATGAAAATGGAGTTGACAGTTGAATGTTATTGAAGAAATAGCTGACGGTCGCTCAAAGAGGAACGCGGAATGGTCGGTCAAATAAAAGCACCAGAAATGGCGATCGTAACTGAATGAGTGCATAGGCAGATGGCGGTGTGCCCTTGGGTAACATACAGGAGACACAGCCTTCCCGTCATCAATGTGTAAAGTGTTGGATGGAGATGTATTAGTATGTTATGGAGAGGTGGCTAATTTTGCATTCACCCTTACGATAGAGAGTTTGTGGAATTTGGCAAGGGTATTTTAAGCGTTGGCTGCCTACAGCCAACGAGGCACCGTTAATACATGATCCCGTACTTAGGGCTAGAACGTTGGGCTAGAATTCTGCAAGGTCTCATTTCCTCGACTTTTTGGTCGGTTTACCTCCGACATGAAAAAGAGTGCTATCCAAAAGGGTCCCAGTCCCAAATCGGTGCTGGTTTTTGATCGGGGTCTCCTCGATCAGAACTACCTCGCTCATCACTCCTCTCGTTTTTGGTACCCAGCCCGTCGCAAGAGAATACTCGATGCGACGCTTGTGGTTGTGGGAGCGAATGGTTTTCCACCTCGCTCATCACTCCTCTCGTTTTTGGTACCCAGCCCGTCGCAAGAGAATACTCGATGCGACGCTTGTGGTTGTGGGAGCGAATGGTTTTCCACCTCGCTCATCACTCCTCTCGTTTTTGGTACCCAGCCCGTCGCAAGAGAATACTCGATGCGACGCTTGTGGTTGTGGGAGCGAATGGTTTTCCACCTCGCTCATCACTCCTCTCGTTTTTGGTACCCAGCCCGTCGCAAGAGAATACTCGATGCGACGCTTGTGGTTGTGGGAGCGAATGGTTTTCCGCAAAACTCTATTGCGAGGCCCAAAATGACTGAAGGATATGTGTGTATGCTATGACGCAGAAGGCCCAGGTCCGATGCCTTACTGATGGAGTTCGCTGACCACATAACCGGAGGGTGATATCGGTAATAAGGTGTGTTAGTTCATCTCACATTCAACAGAACGTCGGTTCCTGAGCGCCCCGATCCAGTGCATAGTTCGGCACAATGAGACCTTCAAAACCTCGGATTTAGCGTCCAGGGGAGTCGAGAAATATTTTGCCGGTCCGGAGCCTTTACCACACTGATGCGAACCAGCAGTCATTTGATGATGCCCCCATAGAGATCGCCTCAGTGTCGTTGTTTTGCGAAGTTACTTGTCTCAATAAATAACTCTCTTATTTCTTCCAGTACACATAGCTCGTAGTGATTCAGTTCCATATGGGCATCCCACAATTTTGACAAGATTACGGAGAACACTTTATGAATCAGCGTTCGCGAATGATGAATTTTCGGGCTAAGTTTCTGGACCAGAACTTTGCGGCTTGTGGTTCGGAGTCAACAAAAGTACTGAACCATGTAAGTGATCCGCAAGTAGCATGTTCTAGTGATGCCCAATAAGATGAAATGACATCGAGATTTCTAGTGGTCCACGTGGTTTTTTTCTAAAGAGGTTGGTTCTTCCAGTTCTTCATGCTTTTTATCTTGCTAGCTAAAATTTATCCTTAAAAATCCTCAGCTTCACAGATGACCCTCTATAGACGGTAAGAGGGAGGGAAGAGTGGAGAAAAGAACATAAAAATATGATGTAAATTGCAATGCGGCCCTCGATGAGCAAACTGCACCCCTAACTTAGCGCAAGAGGGCGTTCATAACTAGATATCGATAATACCACATTAATTGGAGTAAGACTGAGGAACGTGAAGTGCTTAATCGTAGAAGAAACTGTTCGCTTGCATATAGCGATCCTCATTCCGGTTATTATTCGGATACGCTGCGCTCCGCTCGTTTCTATGCATCTGTCGACCTATTCTCTCCGCCACAAAGCCGCTACTGAGGAAATACCCACAGGCGCTATGTGGTAATTGTAATTGTGGGTCCACTCGTAGACGACCTGTAATACGAGTGATTAAGAGTAATCAATATGACCAAGGTCGGACTAAACCGAAGTTGAAAGAAAGAGGGAGCTCAAACAGCACGTTTCATGTAAAATACAGTATCTGATAAAGCAACACTCAGCTGGAAAGTTTACCATGGGGGGAGGGGGGCGGGGGTTGGTGGTGCGATATGCACTTTCCTCGTTGTTAGTGGGGATGGTCTAACCAATTGTATGAATGTTAAGGAATCGAATATAGCGACGCTCAACTACTCACAAACATTTCATTCTAACTGTTGTTGCTCGAATATTATTATTCGCACGTAATGTTGGAAATCATGAGTGACTTATATGTTCATCTTTTAAAAATTGTGCATTGAATGAGTCGCCAATGATGTTGCTGTTACTGATTTCGGTAGGTTTAGCTATGAGATCGATTGTGAATAAACTTGAAGCTCACAAAATCACTCAATGATGTTGAATGCTTAACAAATAAACGCAAAAAAAAAAACGATCATTTCGACAAGTGATTTATGCATCGAACCGTTTCAGGAAACAATTTATTTGATTGAACCAATTGTAAAACTGTTGATAACGTTTGATATAATCGTATTGTGTGTTAAGTCATACCCAAAATTGTGTTAATAACGTTTGATATAATCGTATTCTGTTAAGTCGTCTCAATTCTGATTTTTTATGACGAACATTTTAGCAAATATGAGCGTAAAATATAACAATGATGGATGGAAATGTCACGATTTCCATTCTTTAGGGTTTTCGATATGTTTTTCAATTTTCGCATTCCAACTTCTGATTTTGGCTCGATTTTTCTCTCTGGGGACTCATCGTTTTAAATCGATTTTCAAACGGAAATCATGACGATTGGTAAACAATAAAATCGAGTTTCGTTTACGATCTGCTTGAAATCGTTTGACCAAGAATAGTTACCACTTATTTTCGTTGATTAAGTATTCGAATCCTGTATTGCGACCTCGATTTTCATTTTGACACACTTTCCTCTACCATGAATTTTTTTGCACAATTCAGTTAGGACCATTCTCTTATTACTATTAATATCCGTAAATAAGAGCTGAAAATGTTATGAATTAAATTACTTTACTGAAAATATTTCTTGCTTTATAAACTGAAATAAAATTGTCCATATATATATGTGCTTCGCATGTTCTCCTGTTGTTTTTGCTTAATCATCAAAGTCAAATAAGCATTCTTATCAATAAAGGGTACAGTGGGGATACTGTAGTGCTTTGTAAAAATAATTGCTAAGAAAAACATACTTTAATTCACTAATGTTCTATGCCTACTGTCACCTCAGCATTCCATGTCTGGAGCGATTACCATCCATGTTTGGAGTCATTTCACTCCATTTTTGGGAGTCAACTCATTCCATGCTCGAAGAGACCATAAATCATAATGTGCTCAAAATCGTTGCGATAGAAATACGGAAATACGTACTATGGAAATTTTTTATCGATTATATACAAAAATTATAAACGATTGAGCAAACATTGTTGAAGAGTAAGGCATTCGCAATGTTTACAGTATACGCTATTCGTAGTAACGTTGCCGAAGTGTTCGATATTTACGCAAATAATAGAGAGTTTCGAGTTCTTTTATAATAAAATCTCCTTTTGCGATGAGAGCTTTTATCTTTTCCGGATCTGTCTCGTGACGATTACGCCAAAAAGCAGCCTGAAAATAACCAACTGAAATAAAATTCGCCAAAAAACAACAGCCTAAAACCAAAAATCATCGCTCCATTTTTTGGCCTGACTTATTGAATAGGGGAATGAGAGAGGATTTGAGTGAGACGAACGAGGAAATGGGGGATGAGCGAAGGAGAGTCGACTATCTCTCTCAAGATAAATTGTAAATATCCTTTTAACTCTAGAGAACAATCACATAATATAAAAAGCCATGTACACAACAGCTTTTGGCCATTTTTTTTTTTGCTGAGGTGATGACTGTTTTGGATAGAACGTTTTTTCTTGGTTTACATAAATGCCTTTTTTGTATTACTAATTGACAGGACGATAGCCACTATATATATTAATTAGGTAATAGCCGCTATATTAATTAAGAATTAAAGTTATTAATTTACTTAATTTCGGTTCTTATAAACGGCTTCTGGGCAATGAAATATGCAAAGAAAATCAACTCAAATCAAAAGAACTTGTGCTATTGCATAGAGATGGCTCACTCACGAAACATTGTGCTGTGAATTGATTAAGCACGAATTGGAATCGGAGATGAATCCAGTCTTGTTAGCTGAGATTTCTCGTAGATTCAGTCGACAATAAAATTGTTTTTTTTTAAATGCAAAATATTTAATCAACTTCTTACTCGCCCAACCAGAGGTCGGAGGATTCTCAAAACTTCAGAGTCACTAGAGTTTAAGAAGGTAATACTCCATCTTTCTTGCAAGCAGAATTTGCTTAGAGGTGTAGGTAAAAAATACCAACCACTACTACACGGGCCGCTCACAGCCTTCACCAAAAGTGATCACTGTCGAAATACTCTGATTTAAACAATCAGATCTGAAAGAAGTGACCCCAGAAAAAACAATCGCATCATCGTCAATTAGCCAAATAAAATCGAGTTACGTTCACTTATGGCATTCTTCATTTAGGAGAGGTGGGGGGCGGGGGGGGGGGTGGTGANNNNGGCGTAATTAGAGTACAGGTCCTTTAAATTAACGTTTCTCGCACTAGGCAATTTCCTTCTCAATTACGCACAATAGACTAAAGAACCGCACCACCAAAAATGATCTGAAAATCAAGTTAAAAAAGACGCGAAAAGCTAAATGTGTATGAAAAATGAAGTAAAAAAATGATGTAAGCTGAGTGAGTACTGTGGTCTCGGAAAATCGCATATAGATTCTGACATGTGGATGCATGAACAGTATGAAAATAGAGGTGAAAAAATGGATGCAATAACTGCAGATCTTACTCACTGAAAAAGACGCAATAACTAGTAAAGTAATAACTAGTAAGGCAATAACTAGTAAAGCAATAACTAGTAAAGCAATGACTAGTAATGCATGCATTCAGAGCTGGAAGCTTCTGAACATTCGCTTTAAGTTCGATACTGTGTTGAGAATTTCAAACGGAAAGGAAATACGAAAAAACAAGTAACCTTCAGTTTATTGTGAAACCATAGCGATCCTTTAGGGTATTCTTTGCCAAGATGGTAAAGCGCTTTATAGACACGAATAACTTCACAGCGTAACAACTCTCGATTCATTCGGTATATCTGCAAAAAAAAGAACAGTCTTCTGTCACGTAGTCGATCTCGACGTTGTGCTACTGAACACTCAAAATACAATGTCACTGGAATATGCGCATCGGTATAAAAAAGTAAAACGGATCAATAATTAGCGTACCTATCAATAATTAGCGTACCTATCAATAATTAACGTACCTATCAATAATTAGCGTACCTATCAATAATTAACGCACCTATCAATAATTAGCGAACCTATCAATAATTAGCGTACCTATCGATAATTAGCGTACGTATCAATAATTATCGTACCTATAACGTGAGTTTCATCATCTAACAAGACTCATATATCAGGTGAGAACATAGTGAGGATGCGCAGTAATCGTGCTAAGGTTCATGCAGTCCGTTCGAGGACTCGGCGCCGTGTTCGAGACGCAACAAGACGATGCATTTAATAATTGACATTTGCTTTCACTAAAATTTGTGCGTAATCAGCTACTAGAGTATACTAGAGTATGCGACCCACATCAGGACCGCATCTGGTGGACAACTGAAATGAATCACCAAAACAGCTAAAGGATAGTGGACTCTGTGAGAAAAATATACTCCACTATATTCAATACGACCATTGAAGAAAAAAAAGCTAAAATTCTTAGAAAATACTTTGAAAAATAGGCATAAAATGATAAAAAATTAGGAAATTTGAAAAAAAAAATTTTAAAAAAAGCAACCATATAGGTGAGTTTACACGCTTCCCTAACAACATCCTACTATTTGAATAATGACTTTAGCGAAAACTGTGTAGAGGAAATAAATGAAACGCTAAAATGATTCAGTGGAAAAAAAAGAAGTAACGGAATCAATGGCTTAACATCATTAGCATAAAAACCAACGATAAGATACTATGAAGTGAAATAACTTGTTATGATACGGGAAACAGTTAAAATCGTAAACAGTGAGCTCGACTAACTGGACCCTTACCGTTTTGTATAACAACTGTATTTTGGAGATGAATGCTGTCCGGTTGGCTTATTAAAATATACGCCCATGGGCTTATAATTATCAGAACACGGTACTATTGTGGAAACTTTACGGACGAGACTCGTTTCATAGAAAAGCAAAACATTCGTAAACGAAACATATATACATTCAGAAAGTTGCGAAGAATATCGTACGATTAAGCTCTTAGCTTAAAACGATTTTGGCGTTAAGCAACAACGAAAGCAAATTGCAATCGCGACGAATAGACATTAAAAGAGCTGTTCACAATGAGCATTTAATTAAGTATTGCGCCTGTTCACAACCTTAATTAACCGTTAGATGGTTAATTATGTTAATTAATTATATGGTTAATTAAATATGGTTATATGGTTCAACGCTCATACTCAACGCGCGAACATTGGCAGCTAAGATGTCGATAACTCAAAATAAACGCCTCACAATCAAAAACAACGACATTTCCGCAATGCGCATTTTCATTGATCATATCACTTCAATGATAACAAAAACAGAAAGGAGCTCCGGTTGAATCACTTCCATGTCTTTGCCGTTTGCTTTACGCATGAGCAATAAACGAAGCCGGCTAATTAGAAAAATAAAGCTAACATAAACTCTCGGACTCGATTCGTGGACCAAACGTAGCATTTTTGCTCGCTACAGGGAGATCTGGCTTCATTTGAGGTGAATAACGAAGTTGGATGGGTTTGGGAGGAATTTGGCCTCTAAAAGTGGGGTACCAAATTTAAGGTGGAAGCGGAAAGGGGAAAGTGGGATGAATCTGAACCCGAAGGAGGGCTGAGGAGAGAGGGGGAGGGAGGGGAGGGGAGGCAGGGGGAAGACGAGGATCAAGGCTTGGGAATTTGCGAACTCCTGTCTCCAGAGACAGAAGGCCGGTTTGACCGTTTAACGGTTTATATTTGCGGAATTGTAAGTATTGTGGGAAAAAAAGAAGTAATTTTAAACCTAAACGATGAAGAGGAGTTGACACAATCAAAATTGAACTTCACGAAATCAAGCGGAATCAACAACGTGAAAATAACATCGGCAATTTATCGCTGCATCAGTTAAGCAAATTCGGTCTTAAAGCGATTTTTATCGGCCGAAATTTAACGAGGTGCGACTCTTACCAAAGTTGATTTTTTCGGTTCAAAACCAGCCCATGACATCAAGCAGTGTGTCCGGGAGGCATTGTGGTCACGAGCTGTTTTGCTCGCATTTGTTAAGTAGGAGTGAGTTTTTCCCCAAACGCTTTGAATCGTGCGCACTTCCTCATAGCTCAGTGAGGAACCACGGGAACGCCAGACCTAGATCGAGATGGAAACGCCGGATCTGGATCGGGATGGGGACGCTGGTCTTGGATCGATAAGCCATGCTTTTCTACACTCAGTTTAAGTTTGCCACATTAGCGGCGCTTTCATATTCCCGTCGGGCACGCAAGCTTTAGTCTGATATAGGTCCGCACGGCCTGAACAGAAGATTGTATTTTGCGTTACGTTTGTTATATGAGCATGAGTTTTGTTGTTGCATAGCGATCACGAGATCAGCAACAGTAGCGCCCCATTTGCAGTTGTCGTTGCTTTCATTATGATCGTGCAGAGCAGGATGATGGGAGGAAACTTCCTCGACAAGTTCACCGTTCGAGACCCCAACAAGGAGTACTTTCTATGTACTTCCGTTTCATCGATTCCCCGATCAAACAGCTTCACGATAGCACTCATTCCGTGGTCAAAAATCGCTTTTCCCTGAAAACACTAACACTAGCTTTGCTGCATGCGCAACATCCACCAGTTTTGCACGATTTGCTCAGATGCGGATTAAGCGTGCTATGTCTCCATGTTGGCAGTATGGCATGCAAATGATCGCATAGTTAGTTTAAAAATCCAGTGAACTTCGAGCAATTCCACCGACTTGTTTTTGTAGACAAAAAAAGCTTTTCATTTGGAGACGGAATCAGCGATAAAAAAACGTCTAAGGTAGAAGGAGATTTTCGTTAACCTTATTTTTTTAAATAAAAAGTCTCTCTTTCACATTTGGATTTATTGCAATATGAAGTAATGAGGAATTGCCAGACGTAAACAGGCGAGGATACGTGCCAAAGTGCCGAGGCGATATGCGCTTTGGCAACTCGCAGCATGTTTGATTAACTGCTTGTAAATAAGGAAAGTTCAAGTCCTATCGTAACCGACACAGCTCAAGCAATTGTTCCTCGAACGATCCGTTTCCTGTGTTCCGACCGGTTGAGTATGCAAAGCGACGGGTCGTGTAATGCACGCAGCTTTCTATATGCTAAAAGGTATAAACATCGTGATGTCGATGAAGTTTAGTATTGGAGGTAGATTCTAGAATAGGAATAATATCTGCCAGATTTCCTTCGCTTTGGCTACAGCGATTCGACACTTGGAACTATTTCGTATGCACACAAAAATACGTGCCAACATACGCGACTTCGTTCTTTACTTCTCGCTTTTCAAACTGTAAATTTTATCAAACCGCATAAAAAAGAGAAAAATTGTGGGGGGAGCGAGGGGGGAGGGTGTGGGGGCAGGGGAAGGAGGGGAGAGAGGGAGTTTGCTTACCGTTGATCTTGCGTATGATGCATAATTGGCAGAATGGCGATTCGTAAGTTTTGCTCATTGCAGTAATCGAGTAATGGGTGATCATCGTAACACTCCTGAAAATGTCAATCAGCAGACGAGCTCGAGTGTGCCCACTTCCATATTGCGTTCGTCCACTCAACGTCCGCTCTCCGATTCGCAACATTCTGCACTCCTTTCGAGTGGTGCTGTCACACCGGGCAGTACGCTTAGGTTGGTAGACTCTTCATCGCTTCATTTGATTGTTCCCGAAGTCAAGAAACTATTTCTTCTATCGGTATGAAAACCGTCTGTTCACCTTGAAATTATGCAGTATTTGAGTAAGGTACTGTCAGTCTTCTAGAAAAATTTTGCTGGTTGACTTCATTGCAGTGGTTAGACATAGCGATCGATTTTGCCCGTAATTTGCGCGATCTTCCGGGTAAAAATCGCAATTTTGGGAATGAATAAAACTGACCAATGAGTAAAACTCATGAACATTTTATTCATTTGCTGAGTCGTGAAAACCATTTAAGGGATTTTTTGAATAATTTGGAAGAGTTTGCGCCGACGATTCCTGATGCAGTCACATTGCACTATATGAAGAGAAGCGGTATTGACAGCGCTGATCCGCGTGTTATCAGATTGTTTTCACTTGCCGCACAGAAGTTCACCTCAGATATTGTGCTGGATTGTATGCAACAGGTAAATATAACAATTATTAAGTTCATTTTCTGTTTTTATTTACTCTGAAAAATTTACAGTTTTGCAAAGCACGCGATATCCTGCGTCGTCTGTATATGTGTATCCATAACTACTCTGAGTGTATGTGTATATGTGTATCCGTCTTTCTAGTTGTTTCAGTTCGGGAACCACTGAAGATAGAGTTGTGAAATTTATCAGAGTAGTTATGATCTATATCTTCTCTGTTCACTGTGTATACCAAAGTTCATATCATTTGCTAATCCGCAGGGGAAGTCATGCCTCGTGAAAAAGAGGAAAAGTTCACATGCAATTAGCTGCATGTTCGGCATATCGTTAAAAGAGTGTATCCTTGGTAAATGTTTTTGCAAGAGCGGTCGGGTCGGAGAAAATCTGAGTGCGAGCAGTTTATGAGCGCTTTATGATTTTGATCAGTATGAGTAACCAAACCGCGTGTCATTCCAGGTTCACGTAATCCCATTTGTTTGCAGTTTTCTAGTTTCCTTATTTATTTATTTATTAATTTTTGTTTAGAATTTTTATTATCTGATTTTTTCGAACTCTCTGATGCAACAATCATTCACTAGCAGAAATTTCAAATCAAGTCTTTTTTTTGCGATCTCGAATTGGCGAACTGAGAATAGCGGCGGACCGCTAAGTGCCGATCAATTGGTCGGCTAAAAGTGATTTTTGGCGAGCAAGAATGAATGTTACATTTGGGTTTAAATTGTGAAATGAAGAAATTGATGGGGTGCTAAATAGAAATTGTTGGGAAGACGGTTGACGAACAACTAGTTGCAATTCGGGCAAATCGAAGTGCCGAGAGCCTCGTCGGATCCATGTTTTTGCTCCCGCTGATAGAAACCAATGGTTGAACGTTGCGTGCGTGCACCGTGAAGTATATAGTTCCATGTTGTTTCACAGTATCGTTAGAATAGGTTTCCATTGTGGATGTTGACCTAATGAAATTCCATACAACATTTTGTTTTTCATTCTTTTGCATTTTTGTCCGAAATACAAAGTTTGTTTCATTGAGAGAACTTAATTAATTAGAGAAAATTAATTAGAGGACCAATTATGTATGCTTTACTCATTTGTCTAATGTCACTAAATGGCCATCGACGTTCGCATTGAATTGTGGCGAAGTTCATTTGTTTCAGTTCGTTAAGTGCTCATATCGATTTGTCTTTGCGCTAGAACTACTTTGAGTTTATTCGTTGAGTTGCCATAAGAGACAAGAGTGTGCGACCCATCGAACGTAGAGGTGTTTTGACTTGAATGATAAATGTCTTTTGCCACTTAGGTTTATAGTCTGGCACACATGTAGTGTATGGTTGTGAGAAGTTTACTGGAAATCGATTTTGAGGCTGATATGTGCGTAAAATATTTAAGTTTGATATTTAACGCGTAGGATGGAGCTAGTTACCTCAAACATGGATTAAAGTAAGTTAGTTTAACTTAATTTTGATATGAATTAATGGCAACTGAACACTGTATCAATAAACGGAAAGATTCTTATCCTTTCTCAAAAGCGCAACTTTCTTGTGAGGCGTTTTGAATTTTTTTCAAGCTAATATTTTATGAGTATTTTATGATCGAATAGGAATTGTTTACGTGCATATTGAATTATTTATTTGTCGAACTATGTTGAGAGCAGGAATTGCATGTCGTTTATTAATTTCAGTACATTTGATTGTGTTGTTTGAAGAATTGCAAAAAAAGAGATTTGCAAAATAAGAATTGCAAAATTTCAGTGTATATGGTTGTGTTGTTTGAAGAATTGCAAAATTTCATTATATTTGGTTGTGTTTGATTGTATATTTTGTTGAACGAGAGAGCTTAACGTAATATTTTTTAAGGCTCGGATGAAGTGTTTGGGGCAGACGAAAAAAGGAACGAAGGAAATTCGTTATACGCTAACATCCGAATTATTGGAGTCGGTTTTGACTGAATACGGTATCGAAGTGAGAAAACCGCCTTATTTTCAATGATGCTGATACATTAGTACTTTATTTTATGTTCAGTATGATAGAAATGTGACAATGTGACAATGGCGGGTTTACTGACACCGGCGAACCCCCTACCCCCTCCCATCCATCCTTCCCCTCCCC
>JPKZ01001475.1:170497-186742 GCA_000803305.1 Toxocara canis | reverse complement strand
TGGTGTATTTTTCAGTAGATTAAATATGATTTTTTTTTCATCCGTTTTACATAAAAATGCTAAAAGTTGAACTCTTGAATGAGGCTTTCATTTACTATTCGACCGTAAAATAACGATGTCTTATATAAATTGAACTTTCTTGCCCGATATCTCCAAAGTTTTATGATGTATGCTATTGTTTGAGGATGTTGGAATGGGTGGGGTATAGCGATGGGAATCGGAAATCAGTATGTGTTGGGTATGATAGACTTGCGTTTCGTTTATCTCATACGCTCACACAAACAGCTTATCGGATTGATACGCATAGAAAGTTGTTTAAAAGAACGCATCAAAGTATGAGTGGTAAAGTTGAAAGAGATGATTGAAGGATTTTTCAAGCACTTTTAACGGCTAAATAAAAATTATCAAGCAAGAAAATTATTAAGAATTTTTTAAATTAATTTATTATTTGAAAAGGTTTTCTAGGTTTTTTATTGAGATTATTTTATTGTTTAGATTATTTTTTTATTAAAGAAAACTTATTAAGAAAATAGGTTATTAATTTTGCAAAAGGTTATTATGGGGTAATTTTTTGTGAAAGAGTATAAGATTTTTTTAAATTTGCCTACATAGCTTGCAGTCTTCGCTTGCGTTTTTTTTTTTAAATAACTTACAGTGAATCGCTTTTGATCGTGTGGTGGTGATTGCTGCAGTCTTATCCTTTGGTTATACTTTTGCAAACGAATTTCTTTTTTTTTCTCCATAATTCCGAGAAATTACTATTAATCGCATGAAATTGAAGCATTTTATAGCTTAAACAGTAACTTGGTCTAGTCACGCCGTTTCGAGACGAAATGCTTGTATTCGATGTGGTTGGAGTTCACTCGAAATGAAAGTAGGTTTGCTCTTAGTGAAGGGATTTTCAATTTTAAAATTTTCTCAATTTTAAATATAAAAACTTGTAAAATTTTCTCAACTTTAAATATAAAAATTTGTTTGCATAATTAAAGCTTACAAGGTTTACACAGGTTTTACAAATTACAAATTACATGAACGGCTTGATTTACACATATGAAATCTAATGCTGTGTCTGTGTGCTCTAGTGATTTTGAATGCTTTGAAATTGTTAATCATATTCCTATCGATGATTTTCTATAGTGTTTTAAATGATTAAATGAATTGTAGCAGCGGTTGGCATGAAATATTTTTATTGTACATATGATACGTTTGGTACTTAAGCATTGGTATATTTTTGAGTTATTAAAAATCTGTTTTGTTTTGCATTGTTGCACTCAGAAGGAAATTCCATTTGAATTAGATGAGCGTTTGATAGCAAAGAAATGTCATACGACATGATGGTATCAATAAATATTCCATTGTGTTAAGAATCATATAGCCTAAGGCTATATAATCAGGCGGCCACGTCGATCTTTTTTCTCTCTTTAACTCCCAATTTTTTTCTCTCTCTCTCTTCCTCTCTCTCTCCCTCCTTACGCCTTATGCGATACTTTCTCATTTGTGATTCTCGTGTTTCTATCTGAACATTTTACCAATTTACATTAACTTATCACTTTATTGCCAATTTATATATTCATCCCTCGATTCGATTGTCGTTATCATTATCAACGTTGAATAGTTTTGTTGTAGTTAATCGTGAACGTTGCACAGATGATTTGGATCTCACTTTGGTTGAAAGAATACAACGAAATTTGTCGTCACTATAGTTTCTGTTCAGATCGTTGTACTTTTAAGCTCTTCAATACCACATTTCTTCCTTTAAAGTATTCGTTTGCCGATATTGATAGCTGAACTCGAAAACTTACATTGATCAGAGAGGACAATCGAACGTTCTCATTGCTAAAAATAGTTGAATGAATAATGGCTAAAAAAACTGACGATAAATTTGATATGGGTGGATATGAGTATCGAAGCTTATTTATTTTTTATCTTTTTTTCTTACTTTTGTTTTTTTTTTCTTAATTTTTCTAATTTTCTACTTGTTTCGTTTGCTTTTCTTATTTTTCATATGTTTTCTTATGTGTCCTCATTTCATATTTTTCAATTTCCTTCAGTGTTTCCTTTTTTTTTTCACAAAATTTTTGCACTTGTTTCGGGGATTGTGCCAATATCCATTCGAATGGCACTAGTTGTTTGGCGGGCAATTTGTATTATTTTCGATAACGGTCATGTGTTCACATTTTTGCTATTGGTTACTGATGACTGTCTTTTATGCAACCATTTCTGTTCTTAGCGTCGCACTTTTCGTTCAGCTTTCATCTATTTTCCTTTTTCCTTGTTGATGATAAGTCTATCGTAATTCACGATTAGTATTGCATGGGGAAGATCTCTTTTTTTTTTTAAAAATATATGTAATTTTTTCAAATTGGAATTTTGCAAACGGAGAATGTGGAAGAGACAAGGGAGATTTGTCGATTCCGGTTTGACGATGAACCTGCACAGTTTGATCCCTGAGCGTTCTACATTGACTGTTGGAATGTGCATTCGATGTACCCCGCTGTGTTCACATCTCTCGGCATTTGGGATTACAGAAGCATTCGTACCTAATCATTCGAGCAATTTGCGCTCGTAATTGTGTGTGTGTATGTGTGTGTCATTGGTATGTTCGTTACTCATTGACCATAGTTATTCATGCATTCCATCATGACGCTTGATGACTGAATATGATATCGTTATGATAGCCTTCTTATTCGTTGACTCTGTTTTCTTCGTACGGATTTCAATTGCCCATAGATCTTCTATTTATGTGCAAATATGGTAATTACCTTTGCTAGTAATGAAGGAATTGGAACATCGCTAATCTTAAATTGTTACTTTGTCATGAAGTGGTCCGGATGCACGAAGTGAAATCCGGATGCACGAGGTTCGAGGTTCTGCTATGGGGGGGAGGGAGGGGGTTGAAGACTTGTAAGTAGCATCTTGTAAGAGCGCATAACAAAATAGCGGAAACAATTCGGCTAGCTAGCCACTTCGTCCGATAGGAATTCTATTTTATAACACATTGATTTACAAAAATAGTTCTCCTACAGTGTATTTTATACTCTCTAGCAAAATGTTCGTTTGCTTAATTACTTGACTACAAATTTTTATCATTCGCTTTTGCGAAAGGGAATGACAGAAAGTGATCAAGAATGATAGGAAGTGATCAATCGATTGCTGATGAACGAAAATATAAATGCTTTTTGATGTTTTGTAGCATTGTTTTTGTTTCCCTTTTCGCCCATTGCGATACATTCAAGTTATTATCGTTTTTTTTTTGCGATAAATTACAAATTATCTGCGAGGGTTGAGCTTGTTGGATGCAATAGTAAATTGCACTAAAGTTATATGAGAAGCTTTTTCTCAACTCGTGATATGTAAAGAAAGCAAATGATTAGCATTTTATTTGCACATGGTTTCACTCATATTTGCTTGCGAAAACAAAGTGCACAAGAGACGTGAACCATGCGTATAGACGATTCTGCATAAGTGCATGATTAAGTGATTGTACCTCTGAATGTCATACATTGTTCAGTTTCGTTTTGTATTCCAAATCTGTTTCAAAAAATGACGGGTATAGCCTAAAATAAGTTGTAATTTCTTCTTGTTTTAGTTGAAGTAGATTTTAGCCTATGAACGCTTATAGGTCCTCAACATGTGGTAACGTTTCCCCCCGCCCCCTCTCCCATCCCCCCTCGTGAAAGGGAGTGCATAAATATCGAATTTTTTTGGAACGGGTTTTAGAACGGGTTTCATGCAATTTTTTTTGGGGTGTATGATTTGTTGGTGGGAAGAGAGGGGAAGAAGAGAGATGGGCGAGGGAGCTGCTGGAAATAGCCGAATTGAACAGATGGTGAAGGTACTTAATTTCGTCATTTCAGCTGCCTCAGTCCTTGTTACCTTTCTCATCTCGGTTAAATAGGCTGCACTCGATTTGCTAAGTAGTTCTTCTGTAATTGCGGAGCGTTCATTTTATTGATAGTGGCTTTAAGAAAGCGGTGGGTTCACATGATGACGTTTGATGACGTTTCTAACGCGCTATCACTATCGTATCTTTGTCGTAAAAAAAAAGGAAGAAGCAACGTCGTTGCAATTGGCGTTGTATTTAGAGAAGCGAACTTTTACTGCTGGAATTATAATTTTGTTAACGTTTTGATTTATTTGGTATTAAAAGAAGAACATTGTTCAATGATCACCAGCAATTAAAACTTGTTTGGTTCGAAGACGTTGTAAAGAAAAAATTCGAATTCACTTGAAGAATTTTTTCTTAACCATCCAATAGATTTGAAATTCAATAATAGACTCAACTTTCTCCTACATATAATATTTATTTGAAGAAATCTTTTGGCTAACGTTAAGCTCGTTTGTTGCACAAATTTTACAAATGCTATTTTATTGCGATTTGTTTGTTTGTTTGTTTGTTTGTTTATTTGTTTGTTTTTTCCACCCGAGGTTTATTCCGTCGTTCACGTTCACAGTAGCTGTTTTGCTTGATTCCCATCTGTTTGCTTCCATCGCTTAATTTTTCTTCCCCATTTCTCGCAGAAAATTGTTCGCAACAAACACTTCATTTAGGTGTAGTGCTTTTAATAAAGTAGCTTCTTTTCGTAGTTTCTGTCGTAGGGTTCACCTTTAATGGGTTCAGTTGTACAATAAATTATTGGTTTGAGAAGTTTCTTTTTAGGAGATCCCACTTTAAAACCAATGCTTTCTTGCCGTTAGGTAATATTTCCAGCTTTACCTTATAGTGTTTAAAAGGTCTTAGAAATGTTAAGAAATTAAATGTTTAGCGTTAGGTAGGCATGTTGTTAAGGAGAGGCGTAGGTGTTGGTGATTGCTTGTGAAGTGTGGAATGCACGTTTGCGCAATACGTTGCACTTGCTGTGATCGCAAGGAACGTGCTTCTTGCACCTCTTCGCTCCCACTACAGCATTCTTTCGTTCTTCCGCTATGACACTTTTTTTTGCCACATCGAACATCACCTCTTCTTCTGCCCCTCAGCCTCTTTCCCCCTCTCCATCCCCAACTATGTTAAGTGATATATGTTCAGTAAAATTAAGATATTCCAAGTGATGGGTCCGGCGTTATTTCTGGTGTATTCACAAACGGCTTAACGAATACCAGTAAACTTTTTGCTGATGATATGGAGGTTTATATGTCGATCGGTGGTCCGCTTGTGGATTTTAGAGAGCTAAGTTGCAGCTTAGATTGACGCGTGTGACGGTTTAGTGCTTGGCAACTTAATATTAATAGCGAAAAAATGTCGATTGTTTGCACGTTCGCGTTAAGCATGAATGTTCATTACGAATCGCCGATGTTTTCATTCCAATTGCCATTTTCGTCCGATATTTGAGGAGTGTTCGCTAACGATTCTTTACTTCGAAAGACCCGTTGTGATTCGGTGACAAATCGAGGGTTTAGGATGGCTAATTGCGCTCAATGGACGATTCAGTAGAGCTGCATTAAACATTATATGAAGGCCTTCATTATTTATTGTGGCTCCCTTCCTGTCGAGTTTGATCGTCGTTTCGGAAGTCGAAAATAGAGATTCTGCATAATATGCAAAATGCATTTAACAAGTACAGCATTTCGAGAAAATTTTCTTCGTCACTACAGTCGAATTATGCAACTCATTGATGTTGCGCTCTAGAATAGCTCGACGATTGTCGTCTTCAGTTAGATTTCAAATTATATTCCGAAATTTTTAACGATTCCTCTGGTATCGTTTTTTTGATCGAGTGTTTTTTTTTGTTCTGATCAACGTAATTCATTACAATCTCATAGCCTCTAATTCCTTCTACAGGTCTCCTCAGCTTTAAAAGTCAATTTCTAATTCTTTTTCTTTTCGAGTCGTCCGGATGTGAATCAAACTTCCTAATGTTGTCGTTTGAGCGCTAATTGCGTTCTCACAAATCACCTCAACTTTTTCTGTCCTCTAAAATTCTATAAGTTGTTCGCAGCTAATACGTACTTTTGGTCGTCATGATCATGCTTACGTCGTTCGTTCGTATTGCTTCTTTTTTATTTCGTTTCTTTCTTTGTTCAGTTTGACGGAGTAGCGACCGTAGTACTACTAGCACCACATGGAGATGATAGTTGGCGTTGATATTGGCATAAACTATTGAAGCCACTGGAGCATTTTCAAGTTCGTCACGTATTTATTTGATATCAGTACAACATTTTAGTATCAGTATCAGTATCAGAAATTGTGCTTCAGTTCTTTTCTTTTTTTTGTTTCTTCGATACGAAAACTCTAAATATTCAGAAGTAGAAATAACAGAACGTCGCAGAACTTGGAATACCTTACGTTTTAGGTCCGCACTTAATTTTCTCTAATCAACGATCGACCCGCACATTTTTTAGATTCTTTTAGTGCTGATGTTTCTAGCGATCATCAAAGAACGGTGCTTGGCAAACAATGATGATGTTATGTAAAACGGCGAGAGTTATGTGATACACGCATATACGGATATGAATCATGACAGACAAGCAGATTTGAAATTGGCGTAACGAAATGACAGCAGTAAACAACTTAAAACTTCCTTTTTTCAATCGAAAACTAAACGTTTAATGCACATCGATTGCATACGAATGTTTTTGGGGAATCGCGTAGAACAAAGTTCTAGGTCGTTTATTCTGTTAGATATTTGGTGGATAATAGATTTCAGTTTGTATGCCCATTTTTGCTTGGTGATATGTGATGATGCGAAGCGCTTAATTAATTAATTGTTAATGAGAAGATTTCTGCCCCTTGTTTTGAAAAAAACGAAAATTTTTGAACCTATCGTTTCGGTCACTATTCCAACCCGTTTTTTGCTTGTTATTTTTCAAAAAAAGTACTATTACTCCTATTTTTTTTCTTTTTTTAAAATATTTTTAGAGCATATTTCTTATTTTATTGACATATTTGCTGCATATCTCATATTTACTATAGTCTTTCATTTTTCTCATTGTTTTTCCTGTCTATTTTGATAGTTTTTCAAAGTTTCATTTATTAAGTGCATCCGTTTAGAGTTCATCTTTTATAGATGCAAACTGTATTGATCGAGAGCCGAGAGAGAATGTCTGTCATTTCGACGATGACCTTGACATACATAGTTCAGTAGGAAGTGTGTGTAGTGAATGCATGTTTGTATGCATGTTCATTTATTGCTTGCATGAAGGAAGACGACGATCATGTGCCGATATCACAAACTATTGCGAGGGCAACTCGATAAATTTTCATTTAAATTCTTCAAGTTCCTCGAATTTCGCTTCTGTTTTTTTTTCCTTCATCTCTAGATCAATTTTTATTTGAATCGGATAGAGAAGACCATGAAGCCATTTAATTTGTTGTGCTTGCTTGTGTGTTTGCATATTTGTTGTCGTTTGTGTCGATGTTTACTTCTTAGTCTACCATAATCATCACAAAAGAGAAAACTGCCACATGAATTCATCTTCAGGCAGACAAATATCATTTTCATGAAGTTTTTCTAGAACCGATATGGATCGGTCAAAAATGATTGAAAGGCTTTCCTTTTTTTTGAGATGAAATGAAAGTGAAAATTTTGGTGCATTTTTATTTCGTTGTAGTCGAATTTTTTCATGCAGATATGAAAACCTAAATTTTATATCAAGTTCTCTACTGCTGATGTGTATAGCCGAGCATCCTGTGATATTCAACCTTTACTGATAGAACGTTTGTAAATACTAGAGGTCTTCGATTTTTCTCCGTAGGCAAATTTTTTTCAAATCCGGAATTTTTTCGTCTCTAGATGCGGAAATCCAGAAATTAGGAGAGTTTGGAATTTTCATGGAAGAAAAGTTTTTAAAAAATTTCGATCCGGTTTGTTCAGTTCACCAAATTTAAATTATTCCACTGTAACGGATTTCCGGACAACTTTGCCGATATTAGTGAAATATAATCGAAAAGAATATAAATCATTAAATTATAGCGCCATATATATGAGCAGTTTTTTTTTGATCAGCACAATATTTTAAAGGCCGAAATGGTTCGTTGCCATAGCATTATACTTTATGCAGTTGATCATTTCAATCTTTATCATCATTTATCGATTAGTTAGATCAATTCAAATAAAAAATTACACACGCAACGTTGGTGCGATATTTTTGAGCGTCTTCTATCGATCAGGCCAATTGAATTACATATTCATGATACATGATGTATCGATTAGTTGCATATTAATTAGATCGATCGATGAAGTTAAGTTTGTATGTGGGGACCTGTCTAGCAAGTGTATATAGATCTGTCGACTTCGTCGAACTTATAAAACTTATATTATCAGGAAGAAAAAGAATACTTCTACTTGAAAGTGATACATTGAAATGTGATGGTGCGATTCAGCGTTTGAGCGCGTGATAGAATATGTTTAGTATAAACAGGCATCGAGTATAGGAGTATAGGAGTAAGCTTGGCCGTAAATGGTCAATGTGGATTGAGAATTTTGCTGTGAGAATCGTTAGCATCCAAAACGTTATATGGTTGGCATATGGAATGGAAATTGTGATAAGCGTATTATGTTGTGCTAGTTGACAATTTTTTTTTCGGCTCATACTTTTCGTTCCATATGAGTAATGTTGAAAAAGATATGATTGGATTGGTTTGATTTGATTTGTCAGCTAATTAACTATCTTTTCGAGTGAATATTTGTTTTAAAATTTCAGCGATGTTTTTTTAAAAAATCTTCACTCGGCTAAGAATAATTTAGTTGGTATTTCAGTTGTTTGTCGAGTTAATATAACGTGAAAATTGTATGAGATGAGTGTTATTATTGAAAGTGACTAATGCACATGTGAATGACATCGCAAATATAAGCATAAATATACATAACTACTTAATTTATCCATATACAATGTAAAGATGATCTTGTTGTGTTTCGCCGCATTGCCGTTCCCAGTTACCCTGCGTGGTTGTTGGCTCGATATTTGTACTTGTATGGAATAATAAGAGTGCGGGCTGAGTATATGCATGATGCGATGCTTTTGAATTCTTTATGCACATATAAATCGGCATTTATTTTAAGCGATTATTTCGAGAAGTGATTAAATGGGTATAGCGTAGTCGCTGTTGATTGACGTTCTGAAGAAGTTTTTCAGTTGATCAAGTCCCAACCATAATAGTGCTGTAATATAGTAGGTCGTTTGGATAACATGCTGAAGATCGCTAAATGATGATTTAAGGTGCGATTAGTAAAGTTGTACAAAATCAAGATTTCATGCAAATACTCTTGAAGAGAGGATGAAATGCGATAGAAACTATTTCCGTTTAGGATTGTTTACTGTTTCCATGATGCGTTTATTACAACCGCGTATCACGTCTATACTTTCGTCTACTTGCAGTATCGTACCATAGTTTAACTGCAAACAACATTATTTTTTCCGTCGTTCTTTTAACTTATACCAACTGGAAGGACGAGGTAAAACAAACAGCAAAAGAAAAACGGGTGGAATGCAAATGAAGATAGTTTTAAGTTAATCTGGATGATGTGGTATACGATGGTTGTTTTTTTTTTTGCGTTAGAATGGTTGATGACTGAGATTATCGGTGTGCATAATGTTTATTTTGATTCTGGTAACTAGTCTAGCCCGGCTGCTATTTGTTTTCATTTTTAGTGCTATGTAATCTTATTGCTTGTATTGCTTGTCTGTCTAGTGAGTGGGATACATTTTATTCGATAAGCTTTACAGTACAATATTATCGATGATAGTCTTAGTTTAATTAAATGTATTGCTGGACTAAGCTTGTACAGAGAACTTTATTTTATTCCTCAAATCGTACATCAAATCTATATGGTTATACGTTGTATTTAAGTGAAGGTGTTTGACTGCATGCAAATTGCACAAATAAGAATATGTAATTAATTAATTATGAAATAGAAGAAATGAATAATTTAATATTTTGCATGATCGATAGCCGAAAGAATTAGAATAGCATCGAATAGTGATGTGATCTTAAAGGAGGGTAAGATGGTTTGAGGATAGAAGAGCGTTACCTAGAAGAAACAGTTCGAAGTGAGAACCGAATTTTTGTTGTTACTCTTTTTATAATGGAGACATTTTCATTACGTTGCAGTTGCGACAGATGTTATATTTATGTTTTGTTCTGCAGGCTTATTCGCTGAATGCTTTCACTTTATCGCACGATATTGATGATCATTGAGCTGTTAGTCATTTTTCCAAGAAGAGAGGTATTCTGCAGTCGATTTGTCCGTCCGTGCTTTGATCATTGATCTTTTGTTCTATTCGATCCGTTTCTAAGTAATATTTTAAGTAATTTTCTAAGTAATATTTGAGTAATTTAATAGTAAGTAACCGTTTCTAAGTAATATTTTGTTTTGACAATAATCCCATTAACAACGTCTGCTTACGTAAACATATGTGTGACGTTTTTGACGATTTTTTTTTTGTGAAATTTCCGAACTTGAACTTCAAGAAATCGTTTGCGTATGACTGAACTAATATCTTCAATTGACTTGTGGAGTACATTAATTACCTTCTAATTTGTTAGTCTACACTAATTAGCTTGCGACTTATTAATCTACACTAATTAGCTTGTGACATGTTCATTAACTATGTTGTACAAGAACCGAATTTCTCTAGAACATCCTGGAATAAATTTGAATTTGAGCATTGATTTACTTCGTTGTTCAAAATTTTTGACTGTTTTAATTTGATGAATAGAAATGTTTTGCCTGTTAATAGTGCAGGAGACGGATGATTTTGAAAGTTTATGAGGAAACTAGGGAAAAGTTTATGTTGCACAAACTAAGGTTGCATCTTAATACCGATTCGGGAATGGCCGGATTCTGTTGCGTTTTTTTTTCTTTTCTGAACGCCAAAAATTTTATCTAAAGCGATTTTATTCAGTCTGCATTCCAAATATGTATACAAATTCAATATATGGTAACTGTGAGAGACATTTTACGTTTAATAGTAAGAAGATTGTAGTACATTTCCCAAGCCTTCGTTAATACCTCTTTTTTTTTTTAAAATGATCGATCACCACCATCTCGATAGGGCGATGCTGCGGAAGAATGCACTCTTGAGCATTTAACTCGATCGCACAGTCAGATATTTGCGTAACTTGAAAGCAATTTCTTTTGCTGTGCAATAAGTGAATGTGATATATGGTGCATTATAAAGTTAGAAATTAGTTCAGACTGTGGGTCACTTTAGTATGGAGATGTTAGGTAGGCGATTTCAGAAAGAGAAATACGAAATGTTTCGCCTTGTTCTGCATAAATCCTAAAGACGGGCGGCTTCTGTTGGTGGTATCGCTGTTTGTACATTACAATCGCTGATATAGCAATAGTCATATGGCGCATGTTTGCTCGAAATGAGGCTTTCATTAGTAGTGGTGCTGATTGTATGTTTATGCAGTGTTATAATAGTTGTATCGCACATTATTCTAGTGATTGAGCTTCTTTTCTTGGGAGCACTACCGGTTATGTGTGCAGTGTTGTTGTAATAGTTAGATGGCACACCTTTAATAGTTGTAGAGACGAGCGCGTGAAATGCAATTCTACCGTTGTGGACGTTCGTTGTAATGCGATGATGTGTGGCGGCGATACCCGTCGAATAGGGAACCGGAAATGAATGAGTAGAATCGGTTAAAATTAACGACTTTTTCATCCCAATTTTATAGTTTAGATTCTTTAGAAGAGTGGTTTTTGCTTTTGATTTGTTTTTGGAGGCTTTAATTTGCCAACGATTATAAAAGCAGATAATTATTATGGGAAAAAGTATGAATTTTACGGAAAAATAGAAAATATTCTACCAATTTTTACGTTTTATGTCAAGAGCAAAATCCCAACAAAAACATCGCACGTGGAAAGCGAAGGGGAGGGAGCGACTGGATTATAGCATTCATGCAAGCTCTCATACTTCTGTATCTAGTAATCCAATGAGTCCACCATCTTCAATATATATAGAATCTGTTGATTCTTTGCTGTGTTTGTTTTGTTTATTTTTTTCGAGAACGGCATCATAGTGATATGAAATGCTAGTGAATATGATATAGGCATTTTAAAAGTATGTGCTTAACAGTCTGCGCTTGTAAGCCGTTTTTTTTTCAAATTTTACTTGTTAAGGTTGTTATTTAAAGTAATTTGTGATCGGAGTTCTATTGGATTTTAAGAGAGTAATTGTTCGAACAATCCTTATACTTTTACGTTTTGCAATATCGGGTTTGCGTGGCAACATTGTTCGGCTAGAGTGCTGTAGTTTTTCGGTATTTAAAGCTTTTTTTTACAACAGTTTATAAGCTTATAAAGTCCCTACCAGAGTTTATAGGGTCGGCGGAATGGAAAAAAAAGAGACTTCTTTCATACAGGGTTCATAAATTTCGGCTTCTTCAAAGGTGTATATTGGCGAAGCGCTTGCTTTCGGTGTCGTACAGCAGCTGTTAATTACTGTGCTGTTACTTAATTTATTACTGAATTTGTTACGCTTTTTCTTTTTTTGTTTTGTGCTCTTAAATAGACGTTGGATGAACGCATCACCTTTTTTGTCGATCAGAATGGGGATACTATTCGCAAACAGCACTCCAAATTCCAATTTCCGTAAAAAAAAACGCTGAGGTCACGGTTTTTTTGGAAAAAAAAATAAAAAGCGGTAAAAAGGGAGAGGAAGAGAAAGAGAGAAAAGTTTTTTTTTTTTTGCAAAGAAAACGTAAAAAGGAAAATGAGATCGTAAACGGATGCAAGTAAAAGTTGGTGTTTCGAGTAAGTCCATAAAGTGGGACGTGATGTGGTCATCTTCTAACTGTGTGATCATGTTATGGTACGTGGAAATTTTTTTAACAGTTCGAATGGTTGCGATTGTTGTCATAACAGATCGATCAGTGGCTAGAATGATAGAATTTTGTTGCGAATATATCGAGCTTGATGAAATTTGCAGCGATGATTTTCGATTGTGATCATAATCGTTGTTTTTTTTTTTTTGCAGAAGTAATGCTGGATAGTGATGGGGCGAAGTCGATGGACGGATCCTCATGTAGTTCGCGGGTGTCACCAGCACTTCTTTCCGAGCAAGGACCATCGGCGATTTCGAATGGTTCAACAACTACAACTTGCCAATTGCCCCCATTTGATGCGGCTCACGTTAAAGTAATCCCTTCATTGCATATCTCCATCCCTTCGGCTTTCAAGTACCTCCAAGTCCAGACGCTTACCAAAGAAACTATCACTGTTGCTGTACACGTGAGTTTTTTTTTTTGGTTTTATTTCGTTTAGACGAGTTAGCATCGTCAGTTTGCTTGTCGATGTTCGTGCGGAGAATTTGTTGGTCCAAAAAATTGATAGGCATTAAGCAGTTTTAGAAAAACTAATTTTTTTGAATATTTCATTTCAAATTTTTTAAATTCTTTGAATATTTTTTTTACAAATTTTTGAATTTTTTTTCGAATTTTTTTTTCCACTGGTATATTTATTACTAGTTTTTTTTTGAATATTTCCTTGGTACGAGACCGACGTTGCGGCTAGTGAATGAGATTAGTTTGAATTATTGGGTATTCAAAGCATTTTGATGTTGGAATCTAGAAGCGAAATGGATGTTCACAGGCAAAGTGCGAAAGTGACCCTTTATATCTTAAACTATTTTCATTTATGTATTTTTTTTAAAGCAGCACGTGGAAGCTTGTTGGAAGGCCATCCACTCCATCCCCCTACCTCCCCTCTCTCTCTTCCTATTTGCCCACATCATCTTCAAATTAGCCGGGTAATATCCTCAAATTTCAAATTGCTTAGAAAAAATGTTGGAGAGTTGTGTAGGGAAAGAAAAAGAAAGTGGAAAATTAGTCGAAGAAAGGAAAGAAGCATTAGATCAGTAGAGAAAGACTGTTGTGATGAGATTACGAATGGTTGTTAGTATAAGTGGCTATTAAAGGTTGTCAAAATAAAAACGGTGTATGTTGGGAGTGTGATTCGATTTGATATGATATGTGCGTTTGTTTTATGTATATGTTGTTGCGGCAACTTTCTAGTTAAACGATCTCAGAACAAGTAAAGAGTAGAAGAAATTGAGGTCAAACAACAACTGAATTGGCTTGAGGTTGAAGTTGCAACTAAATTCGAAGAAAATTTGAAGTTCGCGAGCTCGAATCTGAAGTCATTTAATCTTAAGGACGTTAGGGGCGATTTTGATTCATTGTTTTTTCGTTTAACATAACCTTACTGCGAAAAGTTACGAACGAAAAATCCAAAATCTTCTGCAAATTTTTTTTTTAAAGTCGCAAAATTTTCTCATTTTTTGTTTTGTTTCATTTTCGGCAATTTTTCATATGGTTACATTGTGAGCATCGATGAACAGTGTTTTTTGAATGGTTAACTGCGTACTTGAATGGAGAGAATCCACGCGAAAGGGGTTTTTTTTTCCACTTCCCATGACAAGGACATTTTTTTAAGCGAACGAACAATGCGTATTGTCTGTTGAAATTAGCTGAACTGAACGTTGATGGCTGTCTCGTTCATTCATCGTGGAATGAAAAAGGGGGAGATGGCCGAACTAGTCGATTAAACGATTTGAATATCGTTCATTTATTCGATTGTATTAAGTTCTTATTCTTGAATTGAATAATTGATAGTTCATCAATATGCATTAGAAAGGTATCTTTATTATACCTAACAATTACTAAATACTTTCTTATAGAGTATTATTCGTTATGATTATAAGCATTATTTAGAGTAGATGAGGCGTATTGCGAGATTTCGATTTATTATCGTTAGTGAGAAAAAAGGACAACTTCCTAGTTAATTGTAGCGTTTTAAATCTCAAAATATAATTTAATATTTTTTTTAATATCATAATTTTTATATCGAGTTTTATATCGAGACGAGAAATTTAATGTCATAAATAATTTTAATTTAATTTACGTAGCATGCAAGACTAAAATAATGTGATCGCATAGCGCAACATACGATGATCACTATCCGTTGAACGGCTGATTGAATTGATCAGGAAATCGATAGGTTAAAGAAAAACTGCGGCAGTATCTCTATTTGTTTGTTTTCATCTCGTTGGTGCTTTTTTTTAAAATTTAAATTTAATGCTTTTTTTCTTCTCTTCCATGTTATCTGCCTGGTATTTTCTCCGTAATTGTTTTTTTTTGAAACATGTTTTGTCCATCTTTTCGATCGTACAGTTGGTATTGTAGAGAACGATTACTAATCACCGATCCGAACAATCAACGTTAATCGATCAATCAATCGATAAATGAATATTTCAGTTAAAATGTCGAGTTCGTGACGTGTATTTGTGTTGTTGTGCACATTTGGGCCTAAATGAGGATCGCTTCATGGGCTTAGCCGTACGTACACCTTCCGAGGGAATTGGCGCCGATCGACCAAGACATGAATATTTCTTTTTGGATCCGGAACACAAGATCGCTAAATATGCTCCTAAACAATGGAGGCTATCACATGCATGGGTTTGTGCTTTTCTTTTTTGTGTAGTTATTATTACTTGAATGAAATCCTCGTCGCTGGAATAGTTTTTTTTTTGTACGAACTAGTCCGGAAAATAATTTTGGATTTAACAAGTTGTTTGCTTTGTTGAAATTACTTTTGTCATTTATTAGAGCAAATAAGAGAAAAATTTTGCAGATGGTCTCTAAGGTCTTTTTTCCAATTCAAGTATAGCGTAGCGATTCAAGGCGGAAGTTTTTTTCAATTTCTGCAGTCATACCTCAGCTGCTATGATTAGTGTTTTTAAGTTATAAATGAACAAATTGGGTTATGCCAACGTTTAAGATTATAAGGGCGCCCAATTTTCCCGGAAGCTGAGGAGGACGGGGAAGTGGGAGGGGATTTCTCGGAAGCAGAGGGGGACGGGGAAGAGGGAGGGAACTTATGTTTGTCTGGAACTGGTGCAGTTCAGACAATCGCTTACGAGAATTTTTGCTAGAAAACGTTCAAAAGAAAAACGAAGAAAGCAGCGGGATTCGAGCTCGTTTGTTTTGCTTCCTCTGAAGTTTCCCGTTCGTTTCATTTGTACTTCATTTCAATCGTGACTTTGGCAAGTATTAGATCTGGAGCCATAGCAGATCGAAAGCATAAGATACGGGCCTATGCGTAAGCTACCTTGTACTACTTTTACTCGCGTCTTCTTGGCATTGCTATTTTAGGCCTTAAATTTTCGATCATCTATGGCCCCTCGATACCTTTAAACGTTGAAACATCATTAGGATTGAGGCCATGGTTCTGTAAATCTCTTTATCATTAATATTTCACGTTCGTTTTGCTCATGTTATACGTATTGAATTACTTCGAATAT
>JPKZ01001475.1:144798-167680 GCA_000803305.1 Toxocara canis | reverse complement strand
CGTATAAATAAGAGCTGGTTATAGTGTTCAAAGCATATCAAATCTCATTCAGCAATCGGTCATTTTGAGACTGTAAAGCTTTTCAACATAGTCCATAAGCCTCACCACTAACTATACAATCCTAAATAGAAAATAGCTATTCAGATATCGTTTCTAATTAAACGTTCGCTTGAAATGCCGATCCATTGCAGCTAAAGTGATGTGCCGAGGAACTGGGAAATGGACCCAGACAGTTTTTGGTCCAGTAACATTGCTAATAAATATGTTTTCAACTGCGCTAATTTAAGCTCGATAACAATAGCACAGGACTAGAAGCGACCGTTTAAGCATATCATTGAACACCCGTTCCCAGCTGAATGGTCGTCGCTGTACGCCTAAGGGCATCGGTGAAGTGAATGGGTGGGGACAAGAGATTTCATGCCTATCGCTTCTCTAGTGTTGGTGAGCCTGCGCATTTTAACCTGTCCAGATTTATCGGTCATTCAAAAACGATAAGGAAGTTGGTGCACTACCGTCTCCCCCTCCACCCACACCAGCTTCACCCATATTGTTTTGTTCCCGTGCTAACGATCCAGCCTTCCTTTTTTTTCCATGATGTTGCTTCCTTTTGCTGACCACTTTACTCTTAGTGCGTAGACTTCGTTTATGAAGGAGGAATAAAAGCTGTAAGGTAGGACATTATTGAGGGCTGATCAGGGTACATCAATCGTCACTAGAACTACTTGCGAGTGAAGCAGATGTCAGAGTGGGGATGAGCGATGGCGTGGAAGGCCGAAACGAAGTGCTTAGAGCGGAAGGTTACCGCTTATCTGCGCATTGCCGCCATAACGATGCAGGAGGAAGGAAAGAATGTGCGCGTTGTGGCCCTCTTTCCTTTCTTATTTTTATCTTCCGATCTTCATCTTCTGCTTATCTTTTCGCCATTTTTTGATGCACACATCATTTCCGTCAGCTCTTCTTTTTTTTTTCTGCCTCGATCGTTTCCTCTCTGCAATTACGACTATAAAAGATCCCGCCTTACCGGTTGGCTGCTAAGCAAGGCGCACCGGTTATAATCGGAAAACTATTCGTGAATGGTGTAGATAGAATCTGGCATGAGTGATGTTATCAGATTTGGTTTTATTTGGATTGAATCTTTCTTACAGTCGCATTCTGGTATTCCCAATCCCCCCGTTCTGTCGACGAGGTTCCCAACAGGGATTGTGACCGGGAGCAGTTCTTTGATCAGGCTTCACCTCCTGTTTTCTTGCTGCTTTCCATTTCCTTCGCCCACTTAAAAGCTGAAAATTTTCATAATTCTTTATTCTGGGATCACTGGTAAAACGAGAAGCAGCGTACTTATGGCACATTTGCGGGCACATAGATTTGTTAGCCGTTAAATGAATGGCTATCATTCAAAATGGAAGAGGAGCTTTACCGACACGAGCTATGCCGTTAAAAAATTAGCTAACAATTATGACTGTATGCGAGCATGCATCCATCATTACCTAGTTGAGGAGCGGAGTGCGCAAAAGTTTGATCGTTTGGAGGCGCTATAAAGGGAATATTTTTTTAGGGGGTACATTTTCACCTACTTTTATGCCGTTTGGAGGCGCTATATAAAGGTAGGCGCTATTTTTATTTAAGAAGTAAAGTGCATTGAAAATGCATTTTTTGTTGATGTTTTAGGCGAAGAAATGGTCACGAAACTCGTGTAAAATATTTTGATTGTAGAAAAGTGCAAAATTCGCCAATAAACTTGATGGGGGAGGAGAGTGCTCATTGATGCGTGCTTATCGTGTTTGTCACCAGTGGATTGTGCATCTGGTTAGAAATTGTACGCAAATAAAATGCCGTTCTTAATTCGAATTGATCACTTAGACTGAACCAGGTTGACGTTTGATCTCTGAATGATAGAAATAATATTCGATTGGCGTACTCATCTCATCTTCGATAATCTTTTCCACCTTGATGTATTCCATGCGTTCCATTACGATTAGTTGAACGAGCGTAATCGGGTATACTGGTTTTTTGGAATGTGAGCGACGATCTGGAAGAAGATTATTGAACGGATTTTGAAATAATCTTTTTTATCTAAAAGCGGCCTGTCTTCAATCCATTTATATTCGTCGACATTTTTGGAATTTTCTTTTTTATTAAGGAAAATTCTTGCTTTTGACGAATAAATGCTGTGATGGAGAGCTGGATTGTGTGCTTGCCCTTTAGTGAGCAACCTATGAAGTTATTACTCGCTTGGAGAAAAAAGAAAGTAGAGCAGGGAAAAATAGAAAAGATGGAGAAAAAAAAATCCAAAAAAAAGCAAATAAGGTGATGAATGAATGCAGGTGGAGATATGGTTGGGACGAATGTTGAAGCTGGAAGTTGATAAGCCCTCGATGGTTACAATGTTCATAATGAACAACCATTAAGTAAGTATTAATACAAATATTAGTACAAAATTGATTTTAGCTAGAAACAATTTGCAGACTTCCTCCCTCTCGGTCAGATTGCTAAGGGTTTTTTTTTGTTGCTAAAGCTTCTCTTTATCGCAGTTCCTTATGTCTTTTCTCTCTCTCTCCCTCTCCCTCCCTCTCTCTCTATCCCTTTCTCTCTCTCTGCCTGTTTATTTTTGTTTATGTTTTGCCTCAACTGGTTTCAGTGATTAAGAACGAGTTGAGGACATAGCACTCACATAAACAATTCTATTGAGAGATGGCACGATCTCTCTCTCTGCCTGTTTATTTTTGTTTATGTTTTGCCTCAACTGGTTTCAGTGATTAAGAACGAGTTGAGGACATAGCACTCACATAAACAATTCTATTGAGAGATGGCACGATCTCTCTCTCTGCCTGTTTATTTTTGTTTATGTTTTGCCTCAACTGGTTTCAGTGATTAAGAACGAGTTGAGGACATAGCACTCACATAAACAATTCTATTGAGAGATGGCACGATCTCTCTCTCTGCCTGTTTATTTTTGTTTATGTTTTGCCTCAACTGGTTTCAGTGATTAAGAACGAGTTGAGGACATAGCACTCACATAAACAATTCTATTGAGAGATGGCACGATCTCTCTCTCTGCCTGTTTATTTTTGTTTATGTTTTGCCTCAACTGGTTTCAGTGATTAAGAACGAGTTGAGGACATAGCACTCACATAAACAATTCTATTGAGAGATGGCACGATCTCTCTCTCTGCCTGTTTATTTTTGTTTATGTTTTGCCTCAACTGGTTTCAGTGATTAAGAACGAGTTGAGGACATAGCACTCACATAAACAATTCTATTGAGAGATGGCACGATCTCTCTCTCTGCCTGTTTATTTTTGTTTATGTTTTGCCTCAACTGGTTTCAGTGATTAAGAACGAGTTGAGGACATAGCACTCACATAAACAATTCTATTGAGAGATGGCACGATCTCTCTCTCTGCCTGTTTATTTTTGTTTATGTTTTGCCTCAACTGGTTTCAGTGATTAAGAACGAGTTGAGGACATAGCACTCACATAAACAATTCTATTGAGAGATGGCACGATCTCTCTCTCTGCCTGTTTATTTTTGTTTATGTTTTGCCTCAACTGGTTTCAGTGATTAAGAACGAGTTGAGGACATAGCACTCACATAAACAATTCTATTGAGAGATGGCACGATCTCTCTCTCTGCCTGTTTATTTTTGTTTATGTTTTGCCTCAACTGGTTTCAGTGATTAAGAACGAGTTGAGGACATAGCACTCACATAAACAATTCTATTGAGAGATGGCACGATCTCTCTCTCTGCCTGTTTATTTTTGTTTATGTTTTGCCTCAACTGGTTTCAGTGATTAAGAACGAGTTGAGGACATAGCACTCACATAAACAATTCTATTGAGAGATGGCACGATCTCTCTCTCTGCCTGTTTATTTTTGTTTATGTTTTGCCTCAACTGGTTTCAGTGATTAAGAACGAGTTGAGGACATAGCACTCACATAAACAATTCTATTGAGAGATGGCACGAAGTTGAGGACATAGCACTCACATAAACAATTCTATTGAGAGATAGCACGATATACGTTTTAAGGAAAAATTTTGAGTCACACACTTCCAAATTATAATGCAATCTTAAGTTGATCTTTGATTGCAGAGTGCAGTCGTTGAGAATCGGCCGTTTTTGGTCGTTTATTTCCGCGTTCGAGTTTATGTCGATAAAGTACAGATGATAAGGTGAGTGATGATTTGTGTTGATTTTGAATTGGACTATCTAATAATTGGACTTAAGGACTTAAAATTAATTGGACTTAATTGGACTTAAAATTTTGAACTGAACTTAAAGGGCTGAGAATTTGATAAACTTTTTGCTATATATATATATGTATATATGTACATACATATACATGCATATGTATATATATACATACATGTGTACATATATACATATGTATATACATATATACATATGCATATGTATATATATACACATGTATATATATATACATATATATCAACTGATAGCTGCTGCCTTTACTTGATCGTTCTAAAGTTATATTAGTAAAGCGTTGATTCCAATTTGTATTGGTAAAGCTTTAATTGGGCCTTTTGAAACGATCTGAGAACTTGTTCCCCCTGTCGTGGTGGAAAGCAACGAATTATTTCGGTTGTAAAGGAGGGCATTTTTTTAAAAGTTTTTTCCTCACCAGTTCTTAATTCTCTTCTCCCTTCTTTCTTGTCTCGCACTGTTTTATGCGGTGTTCTTGGATTTTCCGGCCGGTAGACATGAAAAGTTCACCGTTTTCTAGAAAGGACTTGTACTGAGGAGAGGCTACGCTAAGAAGATTATTAGTTACAGTAAAGACTATTGTTAGGTAAAATTATTACAATATTGGTCTTATAATGAATAAAATTGATCTTTTATATTGATCTTATTAGGTAAAATAGTATAATAAAATAGTATTGATCTTCTAGGTGTCCAGTAGCTCTACACCATTACTATCTTCAATTACGGGAAAATCTTCTCGATCAGTGGTCCGGTTCAAATTCGGTATCCGAGGAACGGTGCTGGGAGATGGCAGCCCTCGCACTACAAGCGGATCATGCTACCGGTGATCACTGCAACGACCAGTAAGTGAAATTTCATTATGCGATTGTGTTAAACATAAAGTTTAAAACTTACTCTTACTTTCGTTATCCGATTTGATGTGATGTGATGTGATGACAAGTACTGGAAGGGAGCTAAGTGCGTGCAAGCAGTGGTCTTGATTTTGGCTCTTAATACTTTTGTGACCTGTGCGTCAATTTTATAAAGTACAATTTTGGCTAGGCCGAATAGAATCACTAACGATATGACTGTGAAATCTCATTATTGTTGTAAACTACACAGTGATAATTCAAGAAATATGTAGTAGCGTTGTTCTATACGAACGGACCAGTTGTTTATTTGACGTATCGGCATTTTATGCTCTCATCGTTGAGGCGAACAATAATGAAAAATGAGCGATGATTTTGAAGAATGCCTAAGGAAATTTGAGGACATTTTTAATGATTGACGTTTATTTTGCATATTCATGAGATCCCGGAACTTAGAAACCTAGATACCGAAACTTAAAAATAGACGGAATTGTTATCATATCTTCGGTGCTCTTTGTCCGCACAATACGATTTTAAAAATCTTGTGTAAAAGCGAATAGAATTAAGGCGATACTGCGAGGTTGTTGTTAACGCAGACAGTAAGCGTGCGATTAGCGAAGCATCATTTTAGAAAGGAAGGTGTTTATCATTTTGATATCGCGTAGCCTTCCATTGTTGCTGATAATTATGCATAGCCTTCCGTTGTTACTGATAATCGAGAAAACATTGAAGGAATTTTCGAGCGGAGCAATACTTTCCGTTATGGGTGATCAATATACGAGGGCTGGACTTTGTTCGACGCAATATGCCTGCAATTCGAACTGACTTAAGGCCATGCTCGCGTGTTGATGCAACACTCGAATACTGCCAGGAAGCATCTAGGTGCTGGTTTAAAGATTTAGCTTGTTTGAGTAATGTATGCAAAAGTTTTTGAGGGGCAACTTGGGAATGCCATTTAATTATTTTTTGCAAGAGATGCCATGCGATATGTCACAATTATTGTTGTATTTTATGGGTAGTATAGGCGAAAATTTTTTCGTTTTTTTTTAAAGTACTCTTGGGAATTGTCTTAGAAAAAAAGAACGAACTCAGCTGTCGACTCGTTGCATTTTTTGCCATCTATCTCACTTTGCACTTTGAACTGAGCGCTTCAAAAGGGAAAACGATTTAAAAAAAAAGTGATTTCTTTTTTTTTTTTAAATAACGATGTCGTTTTCTTTTCGTTTATAAGCGAGCAAAGCTGAGTCACGTTCGTTGTAAACGTCATGGAATGCGTTTTCGTTATCACCTTTCATAGCTAAATCAGAACTTATCTCGTATGTAAGTTGCGTATCGAGCGGTATTGTCAGTATATTTGTTCTATATCGAATTCCTTTGTACAATGTTTGCCATCTTCTTTTAATCCGTGCTAACGTTGCTCCGTTTCCCCAACATTCTGTTGTATCGGACTGAAATGATTTGAGGAGACCGGGAATAAACGGTACAGCGGATTGATATGACTTGATGATTTTTTTTTTAAAAGAAAGATGTAAAATCAGCTTGGAAAAGTTGATTTCTTATTTCAACTAAATTTTTTCCAAACTCATTAATGTGTTTTGATTTTCAGGAGCCCTTTTGCGTTAAATTGTCATTTATATGGATTACGGCGACACAAAATGGACACGGTTGACAATGCAATTATTGGGATAACACCAAAGTAAGTCAACTCTTGCAAAACGTTACCCTATAGTCTCTCTTAAATGGTAAACTGATGCTGTACTATTTCGATCGACGGTTGAGGCAGGCAACTGTACAGTTTCTCACACTTGTTAGGTATTGATTCTTTGGTGAAACATATCCAATATTAAGTATAATGTGAAGAAACGTCGAGCATATTTGGAAGAATAGGGCGTGGAGCTTTTGTGATTAGCAAATCAACGAAGTGAATCAGTTTGGGAATCATTGATGGTGTGAATGACACACATACAATACTTAATTTTTACTTAATACTTGAACACCTAATTTGTGCTATAATGATTGCTGTTAAAAAGGCCGAATTAGACTGAAATAGCAGCTTAGTGGTTGTGAGCTTCTGTTGTTTTATTCGAAATTTAATATGATGTTTTTTCTTTTTTTTAAATTCTAATATATTTTTTTACATTTTTTCAAAATCGAGTTCTAGGGGCATTGATATGTCGGATGTTGGCAACGATGGTGAGCGTATTCCTTTGCGTAGTTTGCGATGGGGTCGGATGGCGAAGTTGAGCTTCGATAAGCGCAAGCTAAGCATTACTGGTATGGATGGTGCATGTATCTCTTTGTATGCACAATCAGAGCAGAAAGCACGCTACTTGCTCGAGTTTTGTCGAGCGCTGCATCAAGCGATTATCGCCATCAACAATCACTATTTTCTCAATCCTTATTCTTATCGTAAGTTTTAAGTACCGTTGTTTAGTTTTCGGTTACCGTTATTTATTTATTTATTTACTTATAAATTGACTTTGATTCCGGTTTTTGATGATTTGTTAATTAACTATATGTGGTATTTATTAATTGAGTATTATTGATTTTTTTTGTACTTTTCTCTCTCCCTTCATTATTACTTGCTTTTTAGCTTTAACTTCAGCTTATTATTAATTAACGTTTAGTAATTTCGGGATTAGTTGATCTGTGCTTGGTTATCGTCGACATTTTGAAGTTAAAAAACAAATGAAGAGTCAGTAAATAATATCATGCTTATTCAGTTTATCATTTCGCGATGTTCTTGTATACGTTATTCGCGATTTGACTATGAATAGAATATTTAAATTCCTCGATTTCAGCATCCGATATAGCGTCATCATTTTCGTGTGGTGATGAGCGTAGCGTTGATGAGCCGATATGTTCAAGGCGATCACTAGTTTCTCATACGTCAAGCAATAGCACTTCAGGAGTTGTTTCCGATAAGCCAAGCAGTGAGCCCGATAAAGGTGGGTGCTGGACACTAGCTTATTCTTCTCTCACTTAAGCGGCCCAGATAGTCAGATAGTGCTAATTAACCTTGGGAACAATTCACCGGTAAAGAACAATAAATTGGAGTATTATTTACTTGTTAGCTAGCGCGAGAGCGTGTTCCTTGCCAGTGTGATTATATTTTAAGGAAGGGGGGGGGGGTTATTGGTTGATCTTGGTGATAGATACGGTAAGCCAGTAGGAGCTGATGCTCGGTGTTGCAAGACGAACGAAACTTGGGAAGATAGAGCGAATTGGTGAGTGGCTTTCATGTGAATAAAGATAAAGACAAATTGTAATTACCGCAAATATCACGCATTCTCTCCTCCAAGGCAAATCCAGTCTCACCATAATACTTATTGACATAGAACATCACTTCGACTCCCACCATTTGGGGGGTGGGATTGCCCAGAAAGTTGAAATCTTGAAGATTCGAGCAAGGATTTCGAGGAAGTGGGGAATGATCGACCGTTTTTAGCGGTAAGGTCTCAACAGTAATGGTCCCTTTGTATATAATACAAAAGTTAAGAAGTGAGGAATTAGAGGCTTTTACTGATGCCTTTGTTCCATTCAGAAGGCGAATGTTCGGAGGTGTCACGCGTTGCATCAGAATGTTCGTATGAGGGTTCACTGAGGGCGAATTCCTTGAGCGATGTGGTTGCCGAGATGGAGAAAACTTCGTTGGGGCGACGTGTAAGCGATGATCCATCTACTGAAATTGAAGCTAAACCATCACCTTCACAACCAGTCGTACCTACCCCATCTCCTCAGCGACATACTGCGGCGTACGTTTTCTTCTCATCATTACTTGTTCATCGTTGTGATAGTAACAATAATAGTAACATTTATTATTTTGTTATTTTAGGGCAACATGCAGTGTCCACCTTCATGACAGCCGTATTTTTCGGGATGCAAAAAGTGAAGCGTTTTTGGATACTCTAATTTATGCTGCTGCAGGTCGTTATGGTGAATCTTGCTGTATTGTTGAATATAAATTCATCTTCGTTGAGACTTTTTTTTAAGAATTTAGGAAATGTTAGTGGGGTCTTATGAAATTTTTTGTAATATGGTTGATAATTTGTTATAAATTTTATAGACAAAGTTTTGAGACGACGCGGAGTGTCCAATCAATAAGAGAGAGTGAACGCCTGTCGTCCTCGGCCACTACGCTACCTGAATGCGATAGAAACAGTATAACACATAGACCATTGGTATGTTTAGTTAGCTTATTTACAGATCTGTTTTTTTTATAGATAACTTATTTACAAGGTGTTGTTACTTTATTGTTCATTATGTATTCCTCTCACCGTCCTCAATTCATTCCCCCTCACCCTCTAAATTGAGGATAGTGCGAGATATTGCAGTTGCTTTTTTGTCATCAGATTGCTGCAAACACCCATCTAGTGGCCTTCGGCCACGCGAATCGGCTATCAGTGCAAGCGGCCAAAGGTCGGCATTTGAGGGACGTATCTGGTTGCATATTTTTACAAGCTATTTTCGTTTTCTGAAAATATTTTTTAACTTCGTCGTTCTTGTTAAGAAACTATGGATGACTTTTAAATTTCATCGTCCTTGTTAGGAAACTACAGATGTTCAAATCTTCCGCCAAAATTTCTGCTGTTTCTCCTTGGTATTATGGACGATCTATGGCCTCTCGCCCCTGTTCCTTCCCCTTCTCCTTCGCCGCCTAAAATAGCATCCTTCCCGTCCGATCTTAGTCGTTGTTATAAGCAAGTGTAACCTTTTAGTGTCAGTTGAAGTTAAAAAGTCTTTCCCTTATGTCATCGTTTTAAGTGGTGATAAGTAATGGGGAAGAGAGGTTAATGGTGCATAACTTCTTCTAGTCTTATCCCAGCACCACCTTAAAAATTCGTGTACAGGAAGAGGAACTGCTTCACCCAATTTGTTGGCATTGGCTATAGTTGGATTTAATTTAATCAGTTGCTGTCCTCGAATAAGGAGCGATAACTCGCCTTTTCCTCGAAGGATAATTGAATTGAGAGTCGTTTAATATGTGCGCCTCCCTTATCATGCAACCTCACACTGCTTCCTACTTCATGGCTCAGTTTTGTAATCTTTTTTATGAACTAGCATATATGAGCTTCCTCTCCAAATTTCAGCACGTGTTTGCGCTCTTAATGTTCAGCTGCTTCGGTTTTGCGATTCCCACTTCCCGCTAGCCAGTTTTGCATCTGATGCTTCTAAGCTGTTACTGACATTTCCTTTTCTGTTCTCTTCTATGAGAATCTTTATAGGCCACGCACTCAGCGGCTTCAGGAGTAAAACCGCAAGCGTCCTTGGAGGAGCCAATCGATGGGGCAGTGTCTTCAGATGTGAAATCAGGTTCAAGCTCGCCACCCGCGCTTCCGCACTCTTTACCACCGCCGCTCATCCACTCGGCCACCACTCTGCAATATATTGCTTCTGTGAGTTTTTGATTGTCCTAATGAGAAGCTTATTAAAAATTTTTTAAAAGCACGCCTTAATTTTGTAAAATGGTGCAAGATCAAAGGTCGATTGGGCGGCTGCATTGGTTTTACTTAAGAGACCTGTTGCTTTGTATTGAAAGTTTTCTGAAGCGATGACCTAGAACGAGCCGGCGAATGCGGTCGTCGAAGTGTAGTCGAACTCATTTTACGATTCGACGTTCGTATTTTCGTAATAATTTTTGTGAAGTTATGAGAATTTTAAAGATAACCGAAAAGCATCTCTGATTTAGAACTTGTTAGGCAAGCTTACATAGCTATTCAAGTAGGTTTGCGTCCGTTTGGAATGTAGTCATGGTGGTTGTGGCAGTAGTGCCTTCTTGCCATTCGTAAGTTTAATCTTATTCGCTTGTGAAGGAGTTGTTAGGATTTTGCTTATAAGAGTTGCTTAATTCGATAAGATAAAATCTGAAGCACGCAAAACAGCGGATCACCTGCACTCGGCTCTTTCACTGAATCGGAGTGGCTGCAAATTTATTTGTGTGTGGTACTGAAGGGGCGGTGTTTAAGAATTTTTTGGACTGTGATTAACGTATCCTCTGAAGACTGTTCCTTTACTTTTTTTGAACGGGAGGGGGTAGAATTTAAGCCTTTTGGGAATTTTTCTTCATTTTTGTTTGCTATTAGAAATTGTTCCCTCTTTCACGGTGTTCAGTTAATCGTAGTTTTTTTTTTTCAGAAGATCCGGGAGGCTGATTCAGAAGCTGGTGCTTCAACGGCGAGCAGCAGCGGTTCCCAGGCAGGAGGCACTACCGTGCATCGTTCTACCCCACTTGTCGACGTTGTTGAGATTCGTCAGCCTCCACTGTACAGTGAAGCCGTTTCGATATCAAAGCGAAAAACTTTCGACGAATACCACCCCCCGTTGCATAGACCGAACGCGAACCCGCATACGAAACCGCGATGGACGACCGTGACCGGTGTTGGGGTCGCATATCCGGGAGGTTGTGGTAGCACGAGATATATGCCTGATGTATCATCCTCGCACTGCGCATTCCAGTGCTCCGCAGTACATCAAGCACGTTCTGAGCCGAAACTTGATCAGCAGGTGAGCCGTTAGGATTGTAATTTAGAGTGGAAATAAAATAATTTTAATAAAGTGCAACAGTTTCGACTAATTTTTGAAGTTTATTAGTAAATAATCTGGCGAACGTTCGATGGCATGCTGCATTTTAATTTTTTCAATTGCTTGATGGTTGCTTTTGAAAGAATCGTTGAGTCGTTTTGGAAATGCAGTTTCCCACCGCTTCCTTTGGTATAACTTTGCAATTGTATTGCAGACTTACTTGCTGCCGTCTTGTTAAGCTTACTTGCAGTTTGTTATCCAGTAGAACTTTTGTCGAGACCTATGTTTAATATCCAATGCCACATTTCTTATACGAAATTCCTGCCCTTTCAAAGTATGGTGATAAACTTATAAAATGCAGTAGCATTTAGGAAGTTAATTTTTATAGGCCTGTAACCGTTCTCATCATTTGATGCATTATGTTCCATGCAATAATCATGACATAAAAACGAGGGTAATGCTTATAGCTTAAGCAAAATTAGACGAAAATGGCGTAGGATTTTTTTTTTGAAATATAAGGCATACGTAGATATTCTTCCAGGATTCTGTGGTAGGGATATCGTTCTGAGGATAGAGCTTGCCTCAAAACATGGTGAAATTTCCAGTACACGATAGTGAAAAATTTCTTTCAGGTATGGTCAAGACCAGTATCGCCACAGATTTCGGTTTCGCCGTCGAATGTGCAACCGATGATAGTGGCATCAACAAGGCCTACTCCGTCCAATACGCCTCCGTTCATGGGAGGCACCCAAGGGGCGGGTATTTTTCAGAAACAGTCACGGTCAGGCTTGCGGGCTGCGCAAGTGCACAACGCACGTGGCATAAACCGTGTGCAGAGCATGCCCGCACACAACCCGCACCACTTTTTGCAAAACGTACGTTTCAGTTTTTCATGGTGCCAGTGAAGGGAGCTCCCCGAACTAGCGACTTCCAGGAAAGGTCGTAAAAAAGTAGGAAGGGAGTGAGGGAGAAAAAGAGTGAGGTTGAGCCGCCGGAGGATCACTTCCTGGCGCTATTGCTACATGGTGATTTTTTTCTATATCCCGTCCTTATAGCAAAAGCTTCTGCTGTCCCTACATGCACCATAAGGTTGTGGATTTCTATCATATGTTCACTTTGTATCCCTCTTCTTTCCCTTCCTTCACCCTTTCCCGCCACCGCTCTACACTGTGTCCTTTATTGTTACTGCGGACGTTGTGCCTGTGGAAATGTGCTTTCCAAATTTTAGAGCGATGATTCTGGCTTATCGCCATCAGCTGCGTTGCATCATGCACATTCGTTAGCAGCGCGGCCGGCCACCGTTGAGACAAAACAACCGCCATCATACGAGCATGCAGTTCTACAGGTGATTCTCATCTCTTAATGCTTCGTTTCCTCTAATGTTTCTATCTCCATCTCTGAGCAGCGTTGAAGTTTGTTATCAGCGAACTCTGTGTTTAGCCAGTGTTTTTTATCACAGAAGAGGCCACGCATGAGGAAGAGGCTGTCGAATAGCGAAGAATTACCAAGAAAGTAGTTTTTTGCGTGGTAGCACCATTTTCGTTGTGGGCCATCGATGGCAGTGTCGGTAACGACGGCCTGAAATAAGGCACCACAGATCCAGGGATACCAATCGCCACATTTGTGGAAATATATTTTGAGGATACTTTCTTCCTTTCTTTTTCCTGAAGTTACACACATGGCTAGGCTGTTGATTTTTATTTTGCCTGTTGCAGTCTAAAGCATTTGGACATTCTTCCAACGAGCATTGTAAATGATTCTTTATAAAAACAAATCGTGACCTACTTCTCAGCTGAACGCTGGGCATAGACTGATCGGAGGAATCGAAAGGAATTTGAAAAGAAGGGCAGTGGAGGCGAAAAAAAGAATGTGAGGTCGAGAACTGTGACAGAGCTGGAAATTGATGTCGCAACCAAGTAGGGACATTTGAACCGGTAAGCTAATGTAAAATGAATATTGCTTCCAGGCACGAGCTCGATGCGCACATCGTTGTGGTACTACTGCTGGTGGTTTAGGAACGCCACTCATTGAGCGTGAATTACTCCACGAACGTCATTCGTATAATGCGAGTGAAAATGACGAAGATTTGTCTCTAAAATCTCGAATTGGACAATTCCCTATGATGCGTGCACTTTGGCAAGAACAACAGCAGGGTATCGCCTCGGGGGTTGTTCCCCCATTACCACCTTCCCTTACCACATCATCAGGTTCGAGTGGTTTGGATCGGCTGAGTTCTGGTGGTGCGGACCCTTGCTCATCGATGTCCTCAATGTGTACATCCCTGAATGCGGATTTATTGGATTCATTGCTGACGCCTCATCTGCGAAGACCATCTTCGTGTCAGGACCTTTCCTCTCCAATGATGCTAACTCCGCCGCATTCTGCACCCATGCATCCGACAATGCTAAATGGCAGTGGCATGCAACCATCGGCATACGGTTATGGTTATATGCCAGCGTCTTATATGAGGACAGCCGCAATCCCACCGCCTCCTGTTTATCGTGGAGAGTATTATTTCGACCATGCTCAATTGTACAGACATTATATTCCACTCCAGACGTCGTCTTTGGCGCAAAATAGGTATGTCGTTGAGGGTGATTAATCTCTGCTAATGTTTTATTAAAATTTTATTGGTAGTTTCTGGGCGAATTGCAGTAAAAGTTGTGAAATTGTCGAATTAATAAAGTAAAGTAATGTAGTTCACAAAGTTCAATCCAGTCTGATATCCCAGTTGAGGATGAGTGGTTTTCTGTTTGCACTTTCTTTCCCAATTGCAATAAAATTTTCTTTTTTACCGAACGGCGTTTTTAACGTCGGTAACGTAAAGAAAGTAGAAATGTTTCCCCTCCCCGACTTGCAGGAAAGCTGACATGTAAACGACACAGGGATCGAGCCGGGGAGAAGGGGGAGGGGAGGGACGTGTAGGTGTGCAGAAGGAGGGGTGGATGAAGTCTTCAACTCCATTAGAATAGAGAGCGCATAATGGCCTAATCCGCCCGTCGCAGTAAAAGTTGTGAAATTGTCGAATTAATAAAGTAAAGTAATGTAGTTCACAAAGTTCAATCCAGTCTGATATCCCAGTTGAGGATGAGTGGTTTTCTGTTTGCACTTTCTTTCCCAATTGCAATAAAATTTTCTTTTTTACCGAACGGCGTTTTTAACGTCGGTAACGTAAAGAAAGTAGAAATGTTTCCCCTCCCCGACTTGCAGGAAAGCTGACATGTAAACGACACAGGGATCGAGCCGGGGAGAAGGGGGGGGGGGGAGGGACGTGTAGGTGTGCAGAAGGAGGGGTGGATGAAGTCTTCAACTCCATTAGAATAGAGAGCGCATAATGGCCTAACATTATCCGCCCGTCCTTCTGCCACCATCTTCGATTATTGTATGGGCGAGTTGTCTCATTACTGAATCGTTATCGAGTGTACCGTATAACCCCTAATAGAAGCCTTACAGCGTCTCCATTCCGCAGGGGGTTTGGTCGAGATTGCAGAATGCTTTTTTGCTCGTTTCACTGCTTTCAAACAACAGTGATTTTTTCTGCATTTTAAAAGTCTGAATTTTTCTTCGTAAAGTATCAGCTTTTAGAAAGGTATTAGCAACCAAATGTTGAGGTTGACCGTTGAAGAAGGGCATCGGTGTAGGGAACGAATTCTATTGGAGATTATGCAGTACATTCGATTGTACAGAGCTTGTTTTCGATCTTAAAGAACAATAGCCTAACCGTAAGGTCATATATATCAAAAGAGTGGGAAGTTTCCGAAGCTGTTTTCACCGTATCATGGTCGCTGCGGTCGAGCTGGGCAAGGTAGATGAAGTAGGAGGGAGCGAAGGGGGAGACGGGGTGGCAAGTTGCTCATCGTTTTGGTCGTTTCTTTGTTAAATTTCATCTTCGTTAGACCACAAGAGTTATGTGCATTGTGTTAAAAGTTGCCTTATATCTGCCATTGTCATTATGCTAAGCAAAAGGTTTGGCATCAGGTTTTGCTTGTAATAACGAACATGATTATTTGTAGTATTTTACCTTCCTTACCAACGAAAATGGTATGGTGGAGGGAACTAACCCCCAGCTATTTTCTTTTCGGTTCTAACCGGGTTGTGGTATTTTGCGGGTTTGAAAATAGCACTTTGCAGACCGCACAGAGGGGTTCCTGAGATGATTTCGGCGAAAAGACGTTTCAAGATACCTGGCCCAACAATTTCAATTTATGAAGAGCGTTTATTGCAGTGATGCGTTCGCAGTGAACAATGCCCTCTTATTCAGCTATGGTGCTTACAGAATTATTTTTCTACTCTTTTTTTAAACCATCGTCATTGTCGCTTTCAGAAGCGGCAAAATTTTCTGGAGGAGGACTTTATAATTTTTCCGTTTTTTTTCGGCTAAGGAGTAGGAAAGTATAATAGTTGTCATGTCGAAGTGCGTGTCCTTGTCGAATGAGTAGCTTTTGTTGAGGGCAAAGGCGCATATTCGAAGAAGGGCGCATAATCGTATAGATGAGGTCTCAAGGCAGTTGTTTCCCGTCCCACGTTTTATTAGGATGCTGCGGAAAATTTTTGGTACTTTTACATATGCCGTTTAATAAACCGATCAATCGATAATGGGCCGTAAAGCGTTTGACCTTTATCCAGTGGAAGATATATAATGTGAGAGTTATCCCAAGAACTTTTGAGATACCTCGTGCAACGTAGTAGTGGCTTTATTGTTGCCGTCGAATGTTCCCTCTGATGGGTTCTTTGATCTTCTTCCATATAATCAATCCATTGTTTTTTTCCGAGGTGTTTGTCAACTCTGTATTCCATCATGTTTACATAGAGGAGTATAATAGATCAGTAAGCCGGAAACTGGTGCAATTGCTGAGATCCACTGCGCTTCATTCATCTGTCAGATGTTTCTTTCTCAGCAATAGAATACGGTTTTCTTCAGGAATCAGGCGTGACTATGCTACCTGTTTTTCTAGTGAATTTCTTCAGCACTTCTTTTTTTTCAATTTTTTTTCTTATCAAACTTATTCTTCACTCTTTTTTTTCAGCTGGACTCCTTCGCAGTCTGTTTTGGACTTACCACCTCCGCCACCTTATCCACCACCACGCTCATCACCTTCTCCTCGCGAGGCACCTATGGTTATGTGATTAGCAGTTTGTTTTGTGTTAATGCGCTGTAAGTTTGATTTTTTCTCGCAAAATAAATTTGCAAAGGTTCGGAATTTTGAGCAGCAGGCAGATTACGAATTGAAGGACACCGTATAAACGTTTCACACTTGCAACTGTCTATTAGAGTTAAAAAACTCGCAGCGCTTTGGCACGTAGGAGAACTGTTTCTCTGTTGAAGTACATAGGCTTTCTAAAATGAAACGATTGTGGATTTCGAACGCCGAGGGCAGTTTTGAATGTGATTTTTTTTTGATTTTCACATATTACCAATTGCAGAGAAGGCGAAAAATTTTTGAAAATTTTAAACATAAATGAAATGCGAATAATTTTAATTCATTTTGATTTCGAACTTTTTCATTTGTTATTTACTAAAAATTCCACGATCATATTTTTCGTTCAGTGAAAAATTTTAATTGTTACGTTTTATTGGTTTTTTTTTAGTATGGAAGTTTATTTTTTTGGAAAACCACATGCGCTCATTTCAAAAAAAATTTGAAATTATTAAATAAAAAATTCCGTTTTTGAAAATGAACTTATCATTAATTATGAACGAAGTATCATTTATAAGAGGGTTTCGATGATTGTGGGAAGGGATGAATAACTGGAACGGCGTTCATTTATTATGTTTAATTGGATTTGCAATTCTTTCCGTTACGAATGAGAGGATGCAAGTCAATAGTTGCTTATGTTATTCTAGTTCACCAATGATTACCTCTTAAAAATTCGCTTCTTACTTTATTTTTACTTTTATTAATTTGATACGTTTTTTTTAACTTAATATTTACTTAACGATTGCTGTTATTGTTTTGCTTATTATTATGGATGCTACTTAAAGAATTGTAGAACTCATTACTGCATTTCTTCGAATACTTATGGTGCTTAAGATATCATCCGGAAATAAGAGGGTTTCGATGATTGTGGGAAGGGATGAATAACTGGAACGGCGTTCATTTATTATGTTTAATTGGATTTGCAATTCTTTCCGTTACGAATGAGAGGATGCAAGTCAATAGTTGCTTATGTTATTCTAGTTCACCAATGATTACCTCTTAAAAATTCGCTTCTTACTTTATTTTTACTTTTATTAATTTGATACGTTTTTTTTTAACTTAATATTTACTTAACGATTGCTGTTATCGTTTTGCTTATTATTATGGATGCTACTTAAAGAATCGTAGAACTCATTACTGCATTTCTTCGAATACTTATGGTGCTTAAGATATCATCCGGAATAGAATAATTTTGAAATTAGTTTCTACTCAGAACTCATGAATGCTTTAAAACTAAAGTTTTATCTTCGAAATGTTTTTGAAGTCATAATTATTTAGGAAGCTAGGAAGTCGACTCAAATCAATGGTTATCCTTATTGGTACCATTTTAAAGGGGGTTTTTTTCAGTTTTACAAATTTGGTGACTTTTGAAGTAAGGTAGGGGGGATATGTGATTTGTAAGTTTACAAAAATTGGTTTTGACTTTCTGATGAAATGAAATATGGATAATAGTGTAAAAATCGAATTTTTTTTTTGATATAACATTTTGCATATTTTATAATTTTTTGCGACTATGCAATCGGTATATTGTTTCTTTCCGTTTTGCAGTGTTCTTATTGTGCGCTGATATGCCTATTTATAGTTTATATTTTGTATGCATATAAGTAAGTATTGAATTAATTTGATGCTGTTTTCAATATGTTTATACTTGCCATTGAATCTGCGATACAGCGTTCAATATACATTTATTTTGCTGCTCATCCTTATATGTTTTTTGTTAAGGAAACAATCATGTTCGACAACATACTCGAAGTTATTGTAGAGATTCCTTTAAAGGAATGGGAACGATTTAGCAGCAGATAATTGCCGTATTCCTGTTTTTTTAGATGAAATCGAGCGCGTTATTTATTGATAATCCTCTCTAATCGTTGTATGATTTATTTCGCTCTGAGTAGCCAAGCTTAAATCCCAGAAGGTTTGACTCGATTTTTTTTCCACGAAAGAGGGGATACGCAACTTTAATCATTGTTGAAAGCTATTCCCCAGGGGTGATAGAAATCGTTATGAGCCGTTTTGTTCTTTAAAAGATACCAGTTGTTGATAGTAAGTTTGGCGATGTCTTTGTCCTTGTGTGGAAAGAAAATAGTGGGAGGAGGACGTTATCCGTTAAACGACGAGGGGGGGGGGGGGGGGGGGAAAAAGGGGTGGGGGGGGGGGGGGGGGGGGGGAGATGATTTGCTCTGAGCGATTATGCTCCGGTCGCCGAGATGTTTGCCAAATGTCGTCATACATGGATGCTTTCCTTTTGTAGGAAGCCAATAGCCTGACTGACAAATGTTTGATGCTCAGGATTATGTGCCTAACGTATCATTTATTTATTATTTTTTTTTTCACTTCCTGTTGCTTCCACTGCTCCAGTTCGAATGAACTATTCAAAAAAAAGAGAGAGGTCTAGAACGATTTTACTCGTTCATACGAGAGCATTACAATAAGCACATGACGTTAGTTTAAAGTTTATATAGTTTCTAGATTTGGGGTCAACTTCGAAAGGCGATTAGTTCAATCAATAATTGGTCAGCTATATCAGTTACATTTGGGCCGGCAATGAGGAACAGGTGCAGCGCACGAACCATCTATCAAAGCTATTGAATTCGAAGGGTTTTTTGCGTATTCATTATAGAAGAGACTAAAGGACGGTCGTGAATGTTAGCTAAACAATAAATAATTAAGGAACAACCAGACATCAAAATGCTCACGATGAGTGACGGGACGACAAAATACTTAAGTCAACAATCGGCTGTCCTAGCGAGTAGCCGAATACCAAAATGCTATTAATGAATAGGCATTAATGAGAATGCTATATGACGATTTGGACTGGCATGAAGATTGCTACCAGGACAACAATATTGCAGTAGTAACATTGAAGTAGAGTAGAGAAGAAAGAGAAAAAAAACCTCATCAAGTTTTTTTTTCTTTGGAAAAAAACCTCATCAAGTTTTATTAATGGGACAGAATTTTCATCATCAGGAGTTATTAACGGAGTTTGATAAGTCAAATCGGAGTTGATAGGCTAGTACAGGATACATGAAATGAATTGTTAAACGAAGGCGATGCTTTTGGGAAGGTACAAAGAAGCGAAGCATGGATAATCTTTGCAACGGAGATAGGGCGTTCTCAGTATATCTGCTATGAGAGTTAACATACAAAAAAAAAATGGATCGGCTATTCTTTAGTTTGAACCTCGAAAACCTCTTCCTAACCAGCATACGAACCTCGAACAGCTTACGAACCTCGAAAACCTCTTTCTAACCAGCTTACGAACCTCGAAAACCTCTTTCTAACCAGCATACGAACCTCGAAAACCTCTTTCTAACCAGCATACGAACCTCGAAAACCTCTTTCTAACCAGCATACGAAAACTTCAACCCTTAGCCGTATTATTGAAATGTCGCCTGACTGCAAAAAAAAACCGTCGAGCATCTCCCTTCTTTTTCAACTTTCATTTGTTCATATAATAACAGTCAGTTTTACTACTGGTATACCAATCAAATGAGGCATAGAACTGCATCACACTTTTAAGCTTCATCCTGCTTACCATCTCCATGACAGTTGCTTCCGTTGCTTGTTTATTTGAGGCTTTATTGAAACATAGGTGTGTTTGTTTACTATCGAGGAAGGTTAGCCATGAATTTACTTTGTATGACTTTCTTTGATTTGCTTTTTCCCACTGTTTCCGTCCATATATTGCAAAAGCACTCATTATAAAAATACCGCACGCAAATCATCTATTCCCATCTTGATATCCCGGAAAAGGCATATGCATGTCTCAAAATCGAAAATGTACTCGAAATACTCGAAATTTCCGGTATTTAATTCCGATAACATCAGCGACAATGTGAATTCCATTTCATTCTTCACAATCAAAATGCTCATCATTTGCACCACGGTATCTACTACTATGTTGGAGGAACGAACTTCGATGGACAGGACATGTAGTCCGCATACGAGACAACGTCTGTGGTAGCGGCTTGCCGCGAGCAGAGAGAGAGATGGAAACAGAAAGTTGAACGACTTCACTCGTCGCAATAGTATATTGCTGAAAGCGGGATCAGTTACCAGTTATCTACTACCCGCTATCTAGTGAGTGTGATCAAAGCGTTGATCAAAGTCGACGTTTATTGCGAACAAAAACGATCAAATTGAAAAGTATCGATAGAGAACAATGATACGAAAAACAATTTCAATTCGTTCAATTCGTAGTAGCAATAATAATCATGTTGAATGTACGCAATCAACCAATTCCAAACAATTCAAGTAACGATTCTGAAAAATAAATATTTCAAACAGTAAGCCACAGACGTTTTTCTAAAGAGAAACGAAATTCATTGCGAAACATGTAAAATGAAAAAAGACACATTTGGGAAGAAAAAAAAACAAAATAATAAAATCAAATTCAAAACGAAAGAATGTATTGTTTTTGGTGCTCGAGAAACATGTCCACCAAGCATGCATATGATGGTGTTCATTCATATGCAAATTATCTTCATAAAAGTTCTTGGTATCTCATAAATCGAGGCGTATATACTCTATATTGTTCGAAATATAAACGTTTCACTCTCAGTGATATATATACAACATATTCTCCTATAATATATACAACATATGAATCGCTAAGAAAATATCTCATATCAGAAATCATATCAGTAATATCAAAAAGAATATAATAGTGAAAATGATATTTCACCATTTTGCAGCTTGGTACGGTGAGGATATATAAATCATTTACGATATAAACATTGTCTATATTGCCTTATTATTGCACTTTTGAATTGTCAAATTTGCTGCAAAATTTTTTTCATTTTTAAAATTTTTCCAAAAAAAGAAAAATTATTTGTAATTGCGCTAATCGTATATTATACAATTGCATAGATCATTTTCCTTCAGAAACAAGTCTATCATATGCGTCCAAAGTGAGAAAATCGGATAGCTCAGGTTCTGTAGCGAATTTTTCAAGCAACTCAGCAGCCTCAGGAAGTCGATTCACAATTGAACCCGCACGTATCATACGCCGTTCAGTTTCAGCGGCGATCGTTTGTCGAACCATTTCAACGTCGATCGTTCGACCATCTGAAATTTTATAACTATTATGCTCCTCTTTTTCGTCACTCCTTTAATAAATATGAGAGTGAATGAATCAGGAAATCGAGTAAGAGTCACTTGTTGCTTATAGCTATCACAGTGTCTTGTTAATGGGCCTTCTGTAATAAACACTTAGTCCTAAAGCAGATTACTAACTTTATGGCCGCCTTCTCTGCACGATGCTCTGTCTTCGTCAGACATGGGCTCAGTTTTAGTTAACGAAAACTAGAAGTCTCGTTGTTTACAAGTAACGAAATGGGGCACGTTTGCATAGGTAGAAAATGTCAACGTATTGTCGCTTGAGAAACGGTCAAAATAACGAAGGCAAAAAATTACAGTAAAATGTCAAAAGAACGCAGGGAATAATAAAGGTATAAAATACACCACAAAAATTTCGAAAAAAAACCAATGAAAACAATAAAGGCAAAAAATTTACCGTAAAATTTCAAAAACGGGTTAAGCCGCTCGATAAATGTTTAGGTTGGACATAAATCGTCAATTAAAATAGCATTACGTATAGTGCTACACTCAAGTACTTAACGTACTGCGGCTTCACTAAACACTACATGACTCAAGTCGCCTAAGGGCATGTTGATGTGTGTAAGTTAATTGTATATACTCGTCCAAATTCAACCCAATGCGTTTAGCTCAGATGATTATAGTTCAGGAGGTAAGAAAGAGATAAAGTGTTCTATGCGGTCAAAGTATAGTTATTAAGTAGAACTATTTTCTATTTTCACCATTTCTTATGTAATATTTGTAAAAATAGGTAACCTTCTAATTTAGCTTCATGATGAAGCCATTGCCATAGTTGAGCACGAGAGATTTCAGCGGTGGCAGCATCCTCCATCAGGTTGTACAATGGAACACAACCAACTCCTCTTAGCCATGAATCCATATATCCTTAAATAAAGGAATCACGAATACAAATGAACTTCCTAATGTATACCTCAACGAATGTGGCGTTTCAGCTCGCAAGATAAAGGGTATTTTCTCTAGGAGAACAGCAGAA
>JPKZ01001475.1:128139-144747 GCA_000803305.1 Toxocara canis | reverse complement strand
TGGTGGGGCCGGCTGGTACGAAATGGCTCATCAAAAAGTGTGGAACAGAATTTGGCCCAATGTAAGGAGACTGATTTCATAAGGAGTGCTTATCCAAAGAAACGGACCAATTTTGAGTCGGACATTGGGTCCACGGAGGAGATCGCATATAATGGCGGGGATGCGCACTGTACTGTATAGAGTATGAGATCAAATTCGATGGAGCAAACGACAATTTTCAAGTACTTCTTTTTAAAGTAGTCACTTCTCTTTTAAAAAAAAAACCTATCAGTTTATCAGATTAATCGACTAGTTAATTAATCGACTAAACTTATCGTTTCAACTTTGTGATAAAATCGAAAAACTTATAATCAAACAAATTTAAATTAATTGAAGCAACGGAAATGAAAATTCTCTCTAATTAAAATCAAGCAAAACACAACAATAAAACTTCAGCTAGCATGTATTTGAAAGCGATCCGGAAGAAGGAATTTACGATGATTGCGGAATACTTTGATATATGAAAAAATATAATCCCATCGGCCACAATTCAAACCGATTATATAGTCTTTTAGCGCATATATAATCTCATCCATCTGCAAAACAGTAATCGTCTCTATCTTGAACTCTATCGATAACTGCTTTAATAAGAACCACAATGTTTCATAATCAAACAAATTTAAATTAATTGAAGCAACGGAAATGAAAATTCTCTCTAATTAAAATCAAGCAAAACACAACAATAAAACTTCATGCTAGCATGTGCTACGAAGGTAGAAAATGGCAAATTAAGTCTCTGTTCAACCCAGTTATTCGATGAAATTCTGCACGATAAAACATCATAAATGGACTGAGTTGAGTAATCGAAAATGTTTCAACTAGCGCATTCAAAAATGCTTGAAATCATTAGGTTCATAATTAATCTGCTAATTTTAATTGCTTTAATAAGAACCACAATGTTTCGTTATTTATACGCTCGATTTTCACGATAAGCTTTGCCCGTTTAAGAATACCGTAGTTTTCCATATTATTTATACCGGCTAAATAGAAATCGTAGGCCTTATTTAGAGTGCCAGAAAAGCGGACCTCAATTTGAGATATGTTGCGAACCACATGAGGAAGCGCAGCAATGTCTTTCAATCGAAATAACATTCCAAGATTTCTTCTTGCAACGAAGATGTAAGTACTCCGAGCAATACAGTAAAAATTTATATTGAATGATACATGCTTTCTTTATTGTAAATAAAGATTCTCTCTCTCAACAGTGAACGCCTATTGAAAGGATAAATAAAGGAAGAAATATGGTGTTCGAAGGGAACATCGGCCTAAACATTGTTATTAATCTTTTAAAAAACACTTTGGACTTTAGTGGGAGCCTATAAAAATTTCAAAAAAGGAAAACTTTCCGTTTTTTGATACGCAAAGGAGCTTGGCTTGATTCAGACATGTAATGATTACCATCCGACAAATACTGTATTTGCAACAGTTTCCGATGAAGCCCCACTTCAGCCTTGCCCAGATATAACAGTATAATGTTGGTTGAAAACAGGTGGTGTAAGCGAATTCCGAACTCGCCATCTCCCGTAATAACGGCGATCTATTTGCCGTTGAACTACTGCAGATCCCAGCCATTTCGATGACAGTGTTCACCGATCATCCATTACAAACAGATATAACAGCTTAAGGTGGACAAGTTTACCGAGCGTTACAGAGATATTGTGGCGGAAGCCGCGTTCGGTGCGTGTACCCTCGGGAATGGCAGTGAGATCGGCATTGGTCACCGAGAATGAGTCGAGTCTCTTCTCAATCTGATTCTTGCTTGGCATCAACCCGTCAAATACCTCTCGAGCGACTGACACCAAATCAGGATGTGCCACCCACGTTCCATCATGTCCTTCAAATGTACCCTTATTCACATTCATTTCTCATCAACTATTTATGCACGAAAAAGAAAGTGTTTGTGACGCGTATAACACCCCAAGAATAATACCAGATTGCTTTTCGGCCAATAGTGCCTGACTCTGAGTGATAAGCTTTATCACTAGTTATCTCTCACCTGCACCTCTACAACAACTCTCCTTCGAAATAAGAGAGATTGTTTTGAAAAATTTTGAGAAACAAAGAAACAAACGAACACGGGAAGGGAAAAGCAAAGAGCATAGAATGCTTCCTGCTGAAAAGAAAAAAAACAAATAAGCACACGTCTACAATATACAGAATTTGCTAAATGAAGATATTATTGGCGAGAGAGTTATACGAACGTTGAAAAAATGTTCTAGTGATTCATAAAATTTTGAAATTTTTTTGTAAGATTAATCTTTCGAGTACTTCAAAAGCAAAGCTTTACCATCCGTTGCCTCCCTCTCTTTGTCTTGGCGTACAAGGGCGAGTGCCTTACGGTTAGCTGTCTGGTCGTGTTTTATGGGGATTTGTGCTGCCATGCCACCCATCGCAGCAATGTTCCGCGAATGACACACTTTAATGCTCGACAAAGTATATGCACGTAAAAAAGGCGATGTCATTCCTGGAAACGAAAAAATTGTATGTTAACAAAATGCATTCTCGAATTGATTTGCAATGTTTGACGATCATGTTTGGTTTCCAGAATCAAAAATAAAAAACAATTCAGCTCAACCCGGAATAGAAACAGCCTCTCGTTCGAGCATCCTTTCACAAGAAAAAGGGTAAAAGACATAGCTGGTTGGAGTTCATTTGAGATAAAATAGTAAATTCATCATTAAAGTTAACTTTCATAAAGGTATTCAACAAAAACCACTACTCGTGTAAAAATTTATATTGAATGATTACTCCCAATTGAGAGAGCTTTTATACAGTATAGGCTTCCATTGAAACACGGTTGTATGTTTTTATGGGCATATCAAATGGGTACATCTTCTTAGCGGAAAAGATAGACTTGTTAAACGAGCTGCAACACAACCAGTAAATTGCCATTCATACATAACCACATGCGGCAAAAGTTATGCAAATTAAATTATTATAAAGTAAACATAAAAACAAAATTTGGTGCAAAATGGTTGAAAAACAAATTAAGACAAGCGGTATAAAATCAACAGGCAAAAAAAACCCAACATAGTACCTGGAATGTAGCAAGAAGATGTTCAATCAGTACAGTACACTTAATTGATCCACGCGGAATGCCAACACTTTGTTCAGCGAAAGCGAAAACGTCCGCCCAAAGCTTTGCCTCTTCAGCGTTTTGTAATTTGGGCAAATAGAAATACGGTCCAGATCCTTTGTCGAGTAAGGCTTTCGCATTATGGAATAGGAATAAGCCGAAATCAAACAGCGCACCACTCATTGGCTGTCCGTTAACGAGCACATGCTTCTCGGGTAAATGCCAACCACGAGGACGCACGTTTAGTACTAAAATATTACTTATATATATTTATATATATATACAACTCTCCTTCGAAATAAGAGAGATTGTTTTGAAAAATTTTGAGAAACAAAGAAACAAACGAACACGGGAAGGGAAAAGCAAAGAGCATAGAATGCTTCCTGCTGAAAAGAAAAAAAACAAATAAGCACACGTCTACAATATACAGAATTTGCTAAATGAAGATATTATTGGCGAGAGAGTTATACGAACGTTGAAAAAATGTTCTAGTGATTCATAAAATTTTGAAATTTTTTTGTAAGATTAGTCTTTCGAGTACTTCAAAAGCAAAGCTTTACCATCCGTTGCCTCCCTCTCTTTGTCTTGGCGTACAAGGGCGAGTGCCTTACGGTTAGCTGTCTGGTCGTGTTTTATGGGGATTTGTGCTGCCATGCCACCCATCGCAGCAATGTTCCGCGAATGACACACTTTAATGCTCGACAATGTATATGCACGTAGGAAAGGCGATGTCATTCCTGGAAACGAAAAAATTGTATGCATATATATTTTATTTCTGGCAATAATTTTTCACTATTTTTAAAATTATTTTAAAATAATTTTTTATTATTTATATTGTTTTTCTATTATTAAAAATTTTATTTTTACGTAGTGACAGTGTTGAAATAATTGACGCTTTTTTTGCAAATTTAAAAAAAATGAAACTTATGCCGGCTATAGATAGGGTGTTTTTGTTTTGAAAACTGCCTATTCAGTGAGTTTTTTATCTAATGCTAAAAGAAAGAATTTCTTCATTGGAAGTGAAGATTGCGCATAACACTGTTTCGTTTCATCCACAACGAATATATTCTACGTAATTAACGAAAGCAACTAGATGAAATTAACGGCTACAATAAACAGTACACTTTTGTTATTCTATACCATATTCGATTACAATTGTCTGAAAGCGTTATTTATTTTTCGGTTATCCTAAGGTTACCCTTTTATAAATTTCGAAGCTGAAGAAGCTTTGATGGATACGATATAAACGTCGATTTCAGACAGTAGTTCCAAGAGGTATCGCTGATATGCATGAGAGAAGTGAAGCATCCAAAACGTACTAGAAAATTCCTATTTTTGGAGCTGCCGTAGTTTCTACACTTTGCATAAGATTTTCATCAGCCCCGCCGTGGAAAAAAAGAAGTTTTCCAACGTCTAGCTGAAACTATGTCGAAAGTTATGAAATTCCCACTCTGATATTTGAAATTTAAGGAATACGGTGACAAATTTCAAAGATTAATGAGCGACCTCTACCAGAAATTTCTTTAAGTATTTTTGTGCGAATAATATCGCTGATATTCAGTCGTCACGATCAACTCATTACCGGCATGATTTTCCTTGAGTGTATAATCCCTTTTCGTAGTCGGATGAGTATATGAGATATCACCACGGACCGCATCGTAAAGGTTCATTTGTCCTTCAACTTGGTTCCTCCATGATGGTGTATTCGAATCTTCGAAATCAGCCATGAATACTTTTGCACCACTGTTCAATGCGTTTATCACCATCTTACGATCCGTTGGACCTGTTATCTCAACGCGTCGATCCTAAAATTACAAAAAAACGAATGACCGAAATCGCCTTCTCAGTTACCTCTATCCGATGCATAAAAGCTTTTTAAGGGGTCACTCAGTGAATCTCTTCTTTTTTTAAAGTTATTAGTTATTTGGAACGTAACAAATGATGGTTACGCCAAATTGTCAGATTTAAAGGTAATTATAGATTTTTTAGCTGTTACTTGAGCCGACCAACTACACAGGCAACTAGTAGTATCATCGAGAAGTGTATGTCAAAATTCAAATTATATCCGCTATGAAAGTTGCTTTTCTAAAACGTGTTAGGCACTCCTTTTTTTAAGGAGTTTTTATGTGGAAGTGTGCAAAAATTTCGCATATTTTTTTGCTAAGGAACAAAAAATGGCTCAGTATATAAGGCATAGAAAATTCGGCTTCCGAAATTCAACATTTTCATAAACTGACCAGCATATCATCAGGTATTTTAGCTCCAAACCATGCATGATCTTCTCGAAGCCCTTTGGTAGCCGGATCGAAATCAGGGAAGTAATTAGAGTCATCGATGGACACTTGAACAAGTTTCCTTTGTGCGAGAAGCTGTAGACGTCGTGCATCAAACTTCTGATGTAACTCCTTGAGGAAACGTAACGCATTCGGCGTTAGAATCTTTTCATCTCCAGATACTTCAGGCGCTGTCATCTACAAATTATCATACGTACGCTCGTTATATATCATTAAAATTAGTGAGATTATCACTCTGATAAGTGGTTATCACTCTGCTTTCTGTAAACCTTACAGTATCAAAAATGAGTGCAGTGTCATGCAAATTTTCGTAAAATTGTTTTATAGTCCTCGGAAGTCTACTTACAAGTTCGGATAGCATGCTGAGCAGCTCAGAATGAGTCTACTAAATAAAGTACTATAGGCATTTAGGTATGGGGACCCGGATATAGAATGATTAATAAGACTCTCGTTTCGCACACTGATCGGTTCACAAGCTATTTCTTAGTGCACCAGGACTCGAGCGTAGAGTGCTTTTAGTTGGCCTTGAAAACTTTTATATGTCACCTAAATTTTTACTGAAAAACGATGCAGATCGTCTTTGAAGCATTAAGGCCGTTACTTAATTTTTTGGTCAACATAAATCAAAGGCAAAAATTTTCGATTGGAGCCAGGAAATTGAAGAGATGGCATAAGTGCCGGATCTCTAGACCCCTCCCCATCCCCAATCCCCTTCCCCCAACACACCCAAAAAAAAAACTATCCTTCGTTACGAAATATGAAATATCAGAACTGCATAATTTTAGGCCTCTTGATTCTTTCAGATAGTTTTTGAACCGTATGGAAAACTTGAACTCTCGAGACCTTGCATACCTGACGTAATTATCAGGCCCCATTTAAACGCCTATGCAGCCTTGCATATTGCCAACATAATAAATCGAATTATGGAGCGTTAATGCTGTATGGCGGAAAAGCAAAGCAAAAAGAGTACCATAAGGATTTCATCCTCATCTGGAGGTGCAGTAGTGGTATGTGGTTTATCAGAGAATTGTGCCTCTTCTGTCGAACCACTTAGCGCTACCGTTGATGCTTGTCCACCGGTTATAGCATTCGCTACATGATCAAAATAGCCTGTACCAACTTCACGTTGATGTTTCACTGCCGAATAACCATGCCTTCAATAGTAGTTCTATACCCAGTATAGACGACATATCAAACAACGTGTATGAACGTCGCCCGTCCGTTACTCCCACATTATTCAACATCCTATTTTGTTATTCTAGCGTGCTATCGGATCTCTTTGGACTTTATGAGAAGTTTTGCTTTAAATGCTAGTTCTTTGATCAAATCACGCAAATTATTTGCAGGTACAGCGTCCTCTGCGGTGGGCAATAGCACAGTTGTAGCGCTACCGCTTCATATGCGAGACGATCTGAGTTCGATTCCCGGATGTTTTCCCATTAGGTCGCTAGCAGACTGATCATCAAGGTGTTCGGAAACCGGTCAAAACAATCATGCGTGGTTATGGTTGTCAGCTGTATCGATACGGGAATCGATGAAATTACAGCTGCCTTTGCATCCCCTTTTCGTAAGTTGCGATTTTATGAGAAAACTTTCACGTTGTCATGTTTTTATTAATTATGATTAATTTTGTTTTTAGAATTTTCAAAGCACAAATTGAATTGCTGCCCTATTTCACCTTGAATCGGTATACCTTTTATGAACCAAACATTCACGCTATTCATACAAAACGCTTTAAAGATGTCCTCAACTGCGATTTTTATATCTCGTCTCCTAATTAATCAACGTATTGTCATCTAATGCTCAATCTAGTCGTTTAAAAAAAACAAGCGTATGCTTTTAATACGAGAAAAAAGATAAGTTTACAGCCTGAAAAAAACATTTTTGAACATAAGTTTCGCCAAAATGAAAGCAAATGTTTCGATGAGAACGTCATTACAAGAAATAGACGAGAAAATTTCTCAAACAACAATATTATACAGTTGATGTGTGTTTGTCACTATTAAAATTTTCATTATTGCGGCCATTTTCCATTCTAGATTTTCTAAGTAATCCGTATGGCAATTTGAGTGATTCGATGACAGGCAATAACGTGTGCATCCCTCTCTCCCCTCCTCCACCCTCCCCCCCTCCTCGCCTACCTTCTCCTCGCCTCGCGTAGATGCGATCAACACATTTACAGAAAACAAAAGCACCAACTTTTCGGAATCGAATTCGTTCTCTTGAAGTTCCGAATAAGCGGCCATACCGCGTTCACGATACTTCCTTGCCAAATCGTAAACGCTGAAGCTGTTGCAGTGGAAGCCAGCCAATGTGATGAACTGATATTTGAAACCCATCGCACCTAACTCCTTTTGAAATTTCTCCAAATCGACTGGTCTCAAATGTTTGCGCCAATTAAACGATGGTGAGCAGTTATATGCGAATAGTTTATCCGGATAGACTTTTCGAACGCCTTCGGCGAATTCTTTTGCGTCACTCAGAGTGGGATGTGATGTCTCCATCCAAATGAGATCACAATACGGTGCATAACTGATCGCGCGTTCGATACAGTATTTAAGAGCCGTCTCGTTCTTGAGCCTGTAATCAACGGAACAATACAGGAGTATCAGTTACAATCAATACCTGAATAACGAAGTATTAAAGGATCGTTCTTTGGTGGGTTATATACAGATCGACGTTTATCGGATTGGTAGTTTGCCATGCTCAAGGCCTCCAGTGCCTGGAAAAGAGGCGCTTTACGGTTTCAACTGAAGGAATTTTGAGAACATATCGAAGAAAAATTCGTATGTGAAAAAAGTTTTGCTCTGCACAAGTGTTTTTATGAAACATTATAACGAGCAAATGTGTTAAATAATCGGCCAGGTTCACTAGGTGTCTATATAGGTGTCTATACGATAGATATCAATTCCGGTTATCGATAGCGCCGATGCTGCCGAGTATCCTATGAAAACTTCAGATCGTAGCGTGGAGATAGATCTACAAAGTTTAATTAGGTGATATTTTTATCGAGTTGATGTGGTACAATTTTCGAACTAGCGAGGGCGCATCTGTACCTCCACGTTGACTAGAACAGTAATGAAAGCCGCCTAGTTCGCGCTGTTTTCTCGCTGAAATACAGAAGAACTTACAACATGCGGTTTCACTAATAGCATTTGTTTGTTGGGCATCATGCATCCATAGATAAAGTTCCTTACAAATATACCCATCATGATATTGACTTGACAACCGACATATGTGTTGTAACAGAATGGATTGTTAAGGTAAGCAGTAACGCAGTGAGCACTGGTGTGCAATATTTATGTACAGCTAGAATTTGGTTGGCGAGGTGAGCGATAAGAGCGCAGAAAGTGCTAGCAAGAAAATTCAGATGCTTTCTTCTTTGGTAAAGCGGAGAGTTCCTCACACTTCGCCGAATTTCCCTTCGATTTTAGTTCTAATCATTCGAGCAATAAGTACTCTGGGCCGTTTATCATCATGAATCCTCAATCATTTTCCAGTAAACTGGATGAATAGGTGACCACCTGCTCACGGCCCCATCTATTTGAATAAATAAAGAAGTAATACACGAAAGTGAAGAGTAAACCTGTAAAATCCTTCGGTGGTACGTCCTGCTTGACGGTCGATATATGGATGATCTCTTTCATCGATATCGCTTAAATTAACATCATTAATATTCTATGTTCCATTTGCACGATAAATATCACATGACGCAAATCACTGAGCAATATACATGCTCCAGAGATGGGTAACCAACAAAGAGTCAAAACTGTATTCTAAAGTTTTTGGCTGGTGACCGTTCAGCTGGGGAAGCAAAAAAACGTTCTCGAAAAAATCGACCAAACGAACAATTTCAAGCACTGTTGCTCACAGCTGTTGCAAAGTGTTTGCAAGTTTATTAACAAATGTAGAGTCTCATTAAAAAAAAAAACTGAGAAACGGCAATTCAGCGGATAAATGCAGTAAGTTAAGTAAATACGGTCAACATATCATGAAACAGTTTTACCCTTGGGAAAAAAACTGAAGGAATTCGGAATGGTTTGTTTTCAAGAAAACCGAGAGGAATTGGAACGTAGTGCAAAAAAAAAACTCAGTCGATAAGCGTATATTTGAAGTAGGGGCAAATGACCGACGATCTCCTACTCTTCCAATCTGGCGGGCTATTTGAGTGAATAAAACGGTTCTGACCAACCCTACCCTGCCCCACACCTTCCCTCCCCCATTTCCACCACCTAAATGGGTAATTGCGCTAAAATAACTCGACACTCTTGGCGTTATCGTGCATTGACAACCCTTCCATCGCAACCCTTCATTTCCCGCATCCCCAAAACTTCCTGTGGCTATTTTCAGATCAAATTTAGCAGTTCACTGTTTTTGCTAAAATGTCGCGTGTCATAATTTTCGGGCCAAAAATAGCCTTAGACGGTGAAAAATTGTGTAAAATAAGCGTTTCTAACAGTGGACGAAAGCTCTCAGCTAATTTGTTTTTGAACGAATTTTCTAGTTTTCCGAAATTTTCAGTATTTTCAACTGCTTGCCGACATGACTGGCCACTGCCGGCCAGTCTTCAAAATCCCTATCTGCGGGAGTTACCCTCTCTCTTTCCTGCAGTTGGAGGGTCCGACGTTGTTCTGGTCACTCGTGCAATCGCTCTTACGGATGGTAAAAGCTTCTGACTAGCGATACACGCTATTATTAAATCTAGTAAAGCTGTCGTCCAAGGCTTGACGCAAGGACAATCTCCTCTCTATGCCATGGTCTCCAACCCTATCCTTCATAAGCATCACTAATTATTATGAACTTCCATGCCTAAGGAAAAAAACAACTCAACAAGAACGCGAAACTAAACTACCTTTCACGCATAACTCTACCGTAACGTCCACCCCCCAGAAAGTAGTGATCTTTATTACCCTTACGGGGCTATATTCGAGGTAATACTGTAATATATTTCTCGTACGTCATAAAACCAACAACCTAGTAAGAAGTCTAGCACTTTCGGCATCTGTACGTGCAACGATGATTGTTGGTACTCCGCATACATCTGCAGCTAGCCGAGCAGCATTTAGATGTCGAATATGTTGTTCAGTTGGTATAAGCACTTTACCGCCCATATGCCCACATTTCTTCTCACTACCCAACTGATCTTCATAGTGCACTCCAGCAGCACCAGCTTCGATGTACGCCTGAAATCGAGTCTTTTCCAATAGTTGATGTGAGGTTGCTGAGTAAGAAAACGAAAATGAATTTATTCCTCTCCTGGTAAAGTTCCAAATGAAAAAGAGTTAGAAGTTATTAAATTGATGCTTAACTAAACTTGGCGAATATGAAACATTGGCGTTGATCTCTTTTCAGAAAGCTGAAAATAGATCGGAGAGATCAGAAAGATGAAAAAAGTGAAAAAAAAGCAGTCAGAATGAACGCAAGCGGAATTTATGAAAAATATTTTTCATTGAGCGTTTACTTTTTCGTAGGAAATCGATCTGCTGAATAAGACAAAGTTGATTTTTTCCAATTTTTTCCATCTTTTTTTTCAATATTTCTAATTTTCTATGATTTTTTCCAGATAAATTTTCCATTATTTCACGTTTTGGTTTTTTTTACCTTTTGTATTGTGAAAACATGATGCAAACATATATTCAGTTGTTATCTGCAACTGTTTTTCTTACAAAACCAGCCATGACCAATCCCATAATATTGGTCCACCATCCATGTTAGCCTCCTATGTTTTCTGATTGCACGGAAGGAGAAAGGTGCTGAGGTTGGGGTTCGAGTGAAAATCTGTGATGCAGGAGCGTATGGATTTTTCTGTAAAAAAATAAGGCATTCTTTCGTGTAGAAAAAACATTCCATTTTCCAGACCGCATATGTTTCGTGAACGTTTTTGATTACTGATACAAAGATGTTACTCGTAAGCAAAAAAATAAACGATCTTTTTCAAATCTCTCATTTCCTCAGATACAGTAACACCATAATTCACAAAGAGATTGGAATAAGCTCGAATTGTTTGGGGCGTAAAATCAGATTTTCATCTATCACTTATACTAAGCTAATCATAAAAATTGGATTTAATTCGCTCAAAGTTTCTCTTTAGAGTTATTGAAGTTTACCAGAATTACGTTTGACCTTTTTAGGATTTTCAAAAAAGAAACAATTCGCAGATTCTGAAAATTATTTAGAAAATTATTTTTCAAATTTATTCCTCACAATTGGACTGCAAACGCCCAATTTGGTTTATTTTTTGTTTTAAAAAATTCCTATTGTGGGAATAATGCAAGAATAAATTCGCCTATACAAAAGTGTTTAATGTCTAGAATGATTTCCCGTAGAAATTTGAAAAAACCTAGGCGTAGATTATTTTAAAAAGCGTAGATTACTTTAAAAAATGTATGTAAAATTTTACGATGGCCAGTATAAACTACTTAAGGAAATAATTTTCAATTGGTCGGATCTTACAACTTTAAAATAGTCCCCGGACGTTGGTGCTTATCCTATGATGATTATAGTTGACTTTTACATAATACAATTATATTCCGTCGCGAATAGTTTCTTCTATGTTTTCAGTTTTTCTTTCCGATGCTCTTTTAAGTTTTCTCTATTTTATCGATATTTTTCATTGAAAAAGATTTTTAATCCATTTTTTTTTCTGGAAAAATTCAATAAACGCTCTTTCCCTCAGTAAGATAAATGTCTATAAAAAGAATAGGCCAATGCTGAGATTCTAAAAAATACTGGTAATGGTGTACACTATTGCATGAAAGCATGCCATTGGTATGTATACCGTCGAATCGATTTATGAGCTGTTGTGGGGAACAGGCAAGCATCATTCGCCGCTACCCGGCTGTACAACACAAAGAACGATGAAAGTCTTCGTGATCATTGCCACTCACCCAACAAGTAAACAACAATAATTCGCCGACGATGACTATGTCGTTTATCAGACTCCCTACCGCAAATAGTTCATTTTTATGGGCATTCCTCCTTTTTTTTTGCGCTACAGAGTACATTTTTTTCTTCAAAATTTTCGAACGGAAATTAATTTATTAGGTTGACTATGTCGTTTATCAGACTCCCTACCGCAAATAGTTCATTTTTATGGGCATTCCTCCTTTTTTTTGCGCTACAGAGTACATTTTTTTCTCCAAAATTTTCGAACGGAAATTAATTTATTAAGTTTTTCAAAAATTATCCCAATTAATTTGTATGCTTAGGAAACAAAATATATCAAAGAAAATATTAAGTTGTAATAACTGATAATTAGTAATACCTTCATCAGTTCAAAGCAATTAAGAGCGCCACCAAATCCTGCCTCAGCATCAGCCACAATTGGTGCATACCAGTCACGAGATGAACGATAGTCCTCTGCTTCAACGGCTTCCACCTATGGGATTACAATTTTACCGTCTCTTTTCAAGTTGTAAATTATTTCCATTGTCTATCAAAAAAACGAGTCCAGAGTAAATTCCATTCGATGGAGATTCAGGTAAATAGTTATTAGTAATAATCATGTTGCTGTTCGTTAGAGTTTTCCAACGGTATGAAAATGCACTAAAAACAGACAAGACCGCTTCTTTATTGTTGGCCAAAAAATTCCGTCGAAAAAAAAGGAATTTTTCCATGACTTTTCCAAACTTTTTCATCAGTTTTTTAAGCAAGAAAAAAATCCAAAAAGTTTTAAGGGAATACGATTTGAAAGTTGGATAGTAAAAGAGTTGTGAATTGAAAACAAAATTGACTAGTTTGGGCGCTAACTCAAATATCTATCAAAGATGCTTTATGCTATTGTTTACAATGATCGTTACTCGACGTAAACATGTCAATAAGCCCGAGAAATGCACGAAAACCTAATAGCGGCTTTTACATAAATCAACCTGGTCAGCTCTTCGGAGAGATTTGTTTATACGTCTGCATAGTTCGGGTCCAGAATTGGCCGGATAGAGCGATTGATCCGGATACATTTCTCCAGCACAATTCATGTCGGCAGCTACTTGCCAACCTAAAACCTCGCAATAGGATCTTGGTATTATACAACAATACACACTTATAGGCTAGTTAAAAAAGTGAATGCTCATAAATGGCTTTCTTAAAGAGAACGATGAACGTTTCGAATAAATAAGCAGATTGCTAATAACTTATACCGGAAATGAAAATTCCGTTTGATGTAAAATTGGCATACAATGAGTCATTTTCATTCGGTTTCGACAATTGTATTTTACGAAAACTATTTGTCTAGGTGTATTTACGGATTTATGTGTCTATTCATCACTTTCAGGATTGCTATGGTCATGAAATCTAAATTGACATCCGGATGAAGCATGTGACTCGGGTATCACCGTAGTGAATGCTAACCCTTTTTTAAGGTCTTCTATTTGAACTACTCATTGTGAAATTATTCACTTCGAACGTTAGTGATGTTCCATATTATGAACGACCGATACGCTCCCTTATATCTTCAAGAAAAAAGGCAATTTCGCATCCGATACACAGCTTGCTTCAGTGATAACAGGCTGACGACGATCGAACTGATGAACTATATCTCCCGCACACAAAACCGGCTCAACTGTCAACCAAAAAATAGGACAAGTTGAACCACCATTATGAAGATCGAACGAACCAATAAAGTGGAATAAAAGCGATCTGTTATGGGATGTATGTAAACAATGAAAGGATAAGTGGACCGTAGGGAAACAACAAGAAACGATGACGACGGGGTTTTGGGGAAATGTCCAGTAAATATTCACCGGAAAGGTAAATGGCCGGAAGTCCCGCTCGAACCATTTGAACAGCTTGATTGCCCGTTTGTGCACCTAGCGCTGCGATGAACGGTTCGGTGTGCAACAGTTGCCATAACTTGTTGGCACCTCGAGTAGCCAATGTGTACTCGATCTCGATTGATCCCCTTAACTTGAGCACATCCTCCACCTCATAGTTCCGTTTCAAACCCGCAAATCGACCCTTCGGTGCCGATTTTATAATCTGTAATGTTTAAAACAATACTTTGTTCTTGTTTATTGATGGCTCAGCAATGCAGTTTTATGCATGGGTTCACCTGCATGGAATTCTCCTGATCCGACATTTTCTTAGACTTCTAAACACCATTAGCAATTTCGTATATTCTGCGCTCGCAGAGTTTGGCTTGACTCAAAAATGATTACCCACCGAACATTGCTAGGAACTTTATTTCAAATGTTCATTTCGTTGAAAAATATTATTCGATCATGATACGAACGACCGCCTAAGATTTCGCGTATACGAGCGATTCGTTGCGGCATTCGCTATGTGAAGCTCGCTACTAACCGAACAAATAACGTTTCCTTTCCAGCTAGCTATATTCAAACTGTAAAACAGCTTCGATATGGAACGAGATTTCATCAAAACTTCCTCGGAGACTCATAGTTGATTTTCCTTATATACTCTTCACAACTGCGATTAATTTTTCGGAAATTTCAGAACTTTTTTTATGCTGCGTTATCAAAAATCTCATAAACTCTTATGCTATACCATACAATACAGAATGGAGCAAAATATTTTTGTGATTTGATAAATTTTTTGTTATCAATTGATAATAGTTGATAATAGATAATTGATTAAAAAATAATAGTTGATAAATTGATAAAAAAACAAAATTTAATGATAAATTTGATAAAATTTGTTATAAATTTTCAAGTTTGCAATCACGAGCGTTTAACAGTCACATGAATAAAGGATATGCACTGATCATTGCCATAAAAATCAAATTAAAAAAAACGAAACAAAAAGTCAAGATACAACCGTACTTTGCCCTTTTTTGTTTATTTTAATTTCACGCTAACGACGTGGAACGGTAAGAGCGAGAAATTCAAAAGAATGTCGATTCTTGAACCTTTTTTTGTCATTTCGAAATTGTAAACGATTAAAAAAACATTTCTTTTTGTTGATTGCAACAACAGAAATAAAACGAAAAATACTCTAATTTAGGAAAAATTCATTGAAAAGAGATAAAATAAGTAATTGAACAAACTTAAAAGAAATACTAATATGAATACTTAAAAAATACTTAAAAGTACTTAAATACTTAAAAATAAAATTACTTGAAAGAAATATGCAAAAGAAATCAACCATTTCAGTAAGCCGATTCGCATAATTAGTACCCATTGCAGGGAAAAGAGAAAAACGAAACGTTTATCTAATCTGGTGGATACAATTTTGATTTCTTTTTATGAGAGATTTTCCATTTGGTTTCTTTTTTTTTCATCGCCTTAAACGTTCTTTTAATCAACTCGTGTGAATGTGTAATCATCGTAGTAATTAAAGGAAATGTAATTATTAAGGTATTTAATGCGAAATTTAATTAATGAGAGCGTAATTAATTTTTGCAAAATATGCAAATTAACGAGGGGTAAAACAATAAATAATTAGGGAATGGTATGGAAATTGCATCAGCGGCAAAATTACTTAGAATACTTGGGCGCAGTAAGATTACTGTTAATTCAGTATATGTTAATGATCAAGTGTCTCATAAAAAAGCTCTGATATTTGATACGTCAGAACGGGAATGTGTAAAAAAAACTTATTTAATTCAACATACAACTGGTTTATATTCAACAGAAGATTTATATTCAAAAGTCATTTTCTAAATGCTTATAAGGTTACACAAAAAAATTTTTTTCGTTGAAATGAACGATAAACTTCAATTCCATTTTATTTATTTTGCTACTGCCATAATTTGAACACATCATTCGTATAAAATCATTCATAGTTAACAATGAAAATTTTGATTTATTCTATTCCATCGGCGATTATTTGAGAAACTTTCAAAGTACTCATATCGAAACGAAAGAATTTACCGAATAGAAATTCTTCGCGATCTGTTGCGACATTTTGTCACCGTATCGCCCGCAGATGTTATCGACGATTCGATTGCAACGGATCGCTTTTTATATAAGGCCGTTGTGGGTCGGACAAAAGTGGGCGTACCTTATGAACGTTCAATACAACGCATGGGGTATGCAAAAAAACGAGAGCATCAGCACGATTGTTTATGGAAAAGCATCGACGATGAGCGTCAACAAAAGACACGTGGATCTACTCGATAACCATGCAGTGCATTTACGTTTATGACTGACTGTCTAGGTACAAGTGATAAGAAATTTCCATGACTCTGCAGTTTTTTATCGCTCAGCCTTTTACACTTCTAAGCTATAATGCTTTTTATAACGCTAT
>JPKZ01001475.1:113878-126455 GCA_000803305.1 Toxocara canis | reverse complement strand
AGTTCTATGAAAATTAGGTAGCTTGAAGCTTGAAACCTTTTTGTGATAATCATATCAACTTATGAAGTAACATTTCGGATATGCTATAATTAGAAGTTTAAACACAGCGAATATTCCTAAATCTAAGAGACCGTAAGACTATTAATTAAATTCTTGGGCTTATAACGCTTCCGTTTCAAGCAGAGTTTAACTAAGGCTGTAGGGTATTTCACCGTATTTTTCAGCGTTTAAGTATTAGCAAATTTTCACCTCACCGAAATGCCATTTTTTAAAACGAGTTTGTCAAATCTACGAAAAATCGATCGTTTATGAACATTGATGAGACAAAAAAACTGGACCCATTTATTGAGGAAGATGTTTCAGTTGTGTGGGTTTCTATTTAAGGTTATACGGTATCCAGCAACGTCTCAATACACTGTTTCGAAAATGTGGACCACGTTTCTTGACCGAGCGAACTTTGATCTTTTCGAATGATCACGATTATATTTGTCTCAATGAACTGAGATTTTTGTTTGCGGCATTGCTATCGTTACGGTTTCGCATCAGCAAAGTACAATAATCACTCCCGTTCAGAACAATAATCTTGCAGTTTGTTAGCGTCAACATTATCGAAAGATTATAGAATATCGAGAATTGCCCAAGGGAAACGGACGGAGACATTTGCAATCTATTTTATCATATTTTTAAAATCCTAATATGCCCAGCGAAAAATAACTAACGTACGTTTGCATTCGCAAATTTAGCACTCCTAAAGTATGACTCCAGTAGTTTCAGCATTCGTTAAGTCTTTGGCAAATTGGAACAGTGGCTACGCATTTTTCGTAAAAGAAAAAAATTCTCAATAACATTTTCAAATTTTCAGTAACTTTTCCAAAATTCCCACTAACATTTCCACTTTTGTTGAGTACAAAATGCACACAAAAAAACAATCTGCTCTTGCATCTGCGGTCTTTCTCCGCTGCAATATCGACTCCGGCATGCAGCGAATTCTGTAAGTAACTGAACCGACTGCGATTTTGTATATTTAGCTTAACAATGAAAAATTTTGAAAGTTAAAAATCGCATGAAAAATGGTGTTCGTTCGATGGTAAAGCGCTGAACAATTTGAATTGATTTTTTAAAACTATTCCCGTTTCCTTATTCGATTTCCAATTCACGATAGCAAAATGAACTTTAACTAGTTCGCAGTCCCGACGAACTCTTACGGCACATGTGATTTTCAAGTGACTATGGCGATCGTATGGTCGACGATTCGGCTGTAATTGTACTGCTCGGTTTTTTTTGCGGATAAAAAAAGGCATGGCTTTCGGATCATGGATGGGTTCTTGCCGTGAATGTTCTGGGCACTGAGATGGTAGGCTGAAGGGGTCATATAGTAGCAAAGGAACGAAATCGATAGGGTGTTCTAGCTAACGAATGCGTGTGTCGGTTGTTAGTTTATTGTCGTATTGATACTGTTCACTTGAGAGGCGTTTTCCTCATGCTAGGAATCGAGTTCTGATCTTGAAGTTGGCAGCTAACTTATGCTAGCGCATTTTCACCATGGAGCACTTGTGCGGCGTTTTATGCACCTCCGCAAAATTGCTTGTCGATCCAATCAACCAGTTGTTCAATGCCGAAAAATTGATCAATTAGATCACTATTTCAGTTTGTAGGAAGCGAAATTATAAGCTCGTACTAGGTGATCGCTGTCGCAACATGGGTTTAAGCTAGAGAGTTTTTGAAGCTGAGAAGTACATCGCTTTTTTTAACGCAAATGAAAGTAGCGTTTTTCTCAGCATGTGTATAGTTGTCATTCTAAAATTGCCAATGGGCTAGGTGGGTCGACGGTGATCGGGATACAATGGCCAAAAGGCGTACAAGTTTTTGAAAAGCAAGCGCCATTATTTGGTTAACTAAATGCGATGAGACGATGAAACGAGTGTGCTGTTGCTTCTTGGACTCAATCACTTCTAAAATGATCTTTTAACTTAATGACTTATTTATTGTTGTTAATTGACTTGATCGAATTCGCCTTTATATAATACAATTGACTTAAACAGTTTAATTGCCCAACTTTGATGCAATTGATTGGCAAATCGTTGAGCGAAAACATTGCGAAAAAAATTTAAGTCTTCGTTAACGTACGTCTAATATGAGAGCCCTTTGTACGTGTAATCCACTTTTTTTTTTCAGATGTTCACCTCTCGCCATAATCGAACGGGCTATCAGGTCATCGACGATGAAGTGGAGGATGATGCACCGCCAACAACGTTCGAAGGATTTCCCACACATCGATCAGATGCTCATTCACAATCGGAAGCCGAACCTTTGTATGCTTTTTGGCCTTATTGATAGTTTCTTGTATTTGCAAGATTTATTTAGGTGTATTTCTACTTGCCATCACGTTGTTGACGTTATTGGATGTGAAAAAAAGCGAGTGGTGGGGTGGGGTGTGGGGAGGGGAGCGGAGTGTGAGCGATGTAGGTCAGTATCCCTTGCAGTTTCTGATATGGCTCATGCATTCAGATAAGTGTTACTGGAAAGCGTTGTAGCGACGATGAGTCAGAAGAAAAAGAAAATCTTCTACAAAAGGTTTTATTTGTGTAAGTTTCGTACTGTTAGGTGTTTCATTGGATTATTTTAGGGTGAATGAGCGTGCCTTAGGAGCCACTGACATGTTCGGCGGTCCTCCATTGAGTCATAACATATCGGGTGATAATGCTGAGGCGATCGATTTGGCGAAATCATCGCTGAGCTACGATGGTCGTTGGGATCACGTCGAAAACCTCGATCAGGTTTGTGCCATTCAGACAAGTCGAAATGAGCAATTTCTCACATGAATTAATCTCACGGCTGATTGCCTTACTAACATTCATAGTGGCATGTTGACAGGCTGATATCTCATCCAGGAGTAAGAAAATGCGAATCGTTTAAAAAGTATGGAGTTTAGTCTCTTGCCTTAAAAAAATGCTTTTACTCATGGCTTTGATCGTATCTAGTTTCGTGCAAAGGAAGAAGGAAATGAGTTCAGTTCAGTTCATTCCGTATTTCTAAAAGTTTCATAAAAACGAGTTGAAGTTTTCTTGAGTAAAGACTCAATAGCTTCATCATCACCATCGTTATCATCATCAGTTTCTCATCCATGTGCTGCAGTCGTCTGAAAGTTTTCTCGTTCGCTGCTTTAGGCAAAATAAAAAAATTCAATCTATAAGACTGGTCATGCATAACTAGGGGAAGCAAAATAAGAATTTATGATTTCACTCATTTGAGACGAATAATTAGTTGTTCGACCATATTTTTCATTTTCCGTAAACTCGCCTTGCGCAAAATATTATAATGATTTTCAGTTTTTCACACGGGTTTACGAATATCATCAAGGTGGTGGTCTAATGTGTATATGTATGAGCTATGTTCTATCATTGTTACAATTTGTATTCGTTGTTTCATTTTCGACATTCTTATTGCAATGTGTTGACTATCCCATACTTTTTAATACGAAAAACGTCACTGTTGATGGTGTGCCAGTCAGTGGAAAGCGTCATCTTTCTGTAAGTTTTTATATCTACTTCATATGCAAATTTCGTTTCAGTCAATGAAATTAGTCATGGAGATTTATATTTGTTATTCCCATAACATGGGCGGCAGTGGCTCATTGGTAGAGCCCCCGGCTTCGAATGAAGGGAGACCTGGGTTCGATTCCCGGGTGGCTTCCCACCATACGACTAACATACCACTAACAGCCCACTAACGGGTGGTATTAACAAGTAGCTACAACAGCCAAAGGGTGGCTGTTGCTTGGCGTGCGATTGCGTCACTAACATCGAGACATCGCACTGAAAACCCGAGCGGTAAGATATATATAAGGTATATCCTCATAACACTCACTGGTTGGAGGAGAGGGTCATATTCGTCTCTGCAGCCACTTTCTGATGAAATGACCTCCCAATATCCTCCTAGTGGCCCTCGATTACCACAAATTGGCCGCCAGTATCGAAAGCGAAGGTCGAATATTTGAGAGAGGGGTTGAGGAAGAGGTGGACCACACTTATCTAAGTATATTGTTGACTTTTGCATACCAAGTATTATAATTCGGTGGTCACATCACAGATAAGCTAGCAGTAGTCTGAATAAGCGCCCTGTGAGGACGAATAGAAATTTTTCTCTTAGTGAGGGAAGTGTGGAAAGTGTCTTTGTCGTTAATTGACCGTTGATGAAATGCTACTGCAGGATGCAATCGTAAGCGGGTGTATAACACGTTTGCATCCGTTGGTGGCCGCAGCACTTTTATTTGCAATATTATTTTGGATATTTCGCGTCATTCGAGATGGCTATCATCTTGTGCAATTCTACGAAATTCACAATTTTTATGAGGAGGCACTTGGTTTGTGTTCATCACCTATTCCACCTTTACATTTTTTTAAAAAAAATTTTGCCGGCAAGGTCGTTCCACTGTGAACATGAGCACGTTTTAGATTTCGTTAAAGTTTTCGTATCTTGGCAGTAGCTCAGTGCTAGAGCTCCCGCTTCGTAACGGAGGAAAAACTGAGTTCGATTCCCGGCTGCTTCCCCAACGGATCGCCAGCAGGCTGACCACCAGGCCTTCCGAAAGTGGTCAGAACAATCATGCATGGGCATGGTTGTCAGCTGCATGGATACGGGAATCGATGAAATTACAGCTGCCTTTGCATCCCTTTGCATCCCTTTTCATATCTTATTTGGTGTCGTTGTTTAATAGCAAATAGCATGTCTAGCGTGGTCCGTGCAACGCAAGCCCACTTAATGCATTCTGTAACAGATGATATTGAAATATTGTGCTGTTGAAATAAATGTGGAATTGAATGCGATTATCTGAGGTCGAGTAGAATATGAGTGAAAATAATGATAGAAATATGATTAAAAGTCGTTTTTTATTACTCTTGTTTCGTAGTAACGTTGTTAGTTGTGTGTATTGTTGAGACAGTGTGGAACAGTCATGGAAGAAAAGATCATCGTGCAAATAATGGCAATTGGTTTTAATGTGTTCCATGTTCTTTTGCTTTATAATCAGAAGGTTAGCTGACCGATAGGCCTTGCTTGCCATAGAGAGCAAAACAGATGATTATAGGAAAAAGGTAATGCTGTCTTCCATAATGATGGTTGACTGGCTCCTTCATAATGTGGTTTCAGCATCTGAAATGGAAGGGACGATATTTTATATGGGCATAGCGAATCTGGTGTTCTTCCCATTAATTTTACTCTATCAGATTCTTTATTCGTTCTTCTCATATGCCGAATTGGTGAAACGTGAACCTGGAGCCCTTGGAATGAGACGTTATTCAAATTACGGCAGGTAATTAAAAGTCGTTTTTTATTACTCTTGTTTCATAGTAACGTTGTTAGTTGTGTGTATTGTTGAGACAGTGTGGAACAATCATGGAAGAAAAGATCATCGTGCCAATAATGGCTATTGGTTTTAATGTGTTCCATGTTCTTTTGCTTATGGAATGATAAGTAATAATTTTATAATTATCTAGGCGGTGCATGATACAAGATAATGATGGGAAATTAGAAAAAAGTTATGTGACGCCTAATTAAGCCTGATACTAAGATGGATCGTTCAGCGTTTTCTTCATTAAGCAAAGAAGTGGCTCTCTCCAACAACGTCAGTAAATTTTTAACGATGAAAATAACGGCTGTTTAGATACAGGAAAGGATGCGATTGCATAAATGTGCACAACGGCTATAGGCACATACGATCTTTTTTTTTGGGACGTTATGTCTGTGTTATCGATTTTAGTAATGATGATTTTGATCATTATGGTTATAATCGGGCAGTTGGAGAGATAGCATCTTTGAATGGGCTCTTGATTGGGAAACTTTTGAACGTAAAAGTTAAGTGTCGTCACGAAAAAAGTACCAACAACAGCATAGCATACGAGTTTCCCGTGTTGTTTCATTTGTTCTTGTGTTGTTCACAGTGGGTATGAGAGTAAATCATCAGTGGCAGAAGGCAGCCGATAAAATTAGGCTAATTCGACGACTGCATTCGTTGCGATGTTTTCGATGGTCGTCGTTCGAGATGAAGCTGAATTTGTTCGAGATGAAACTGAATTTGTTCGAGATGAAGCTGAATTTATTGCTGTTGTTAGCAGCAGAACAAGAGATCACACTACGGTTTATGGGAATTTCAGCCGAAATTGGGTAAATGTTTCGTAAGGTGTTTATTGAAATGAGCAAGTGGAAAACATCTCAGGTTGTATTTTTAGCCGTCCACGTATCCTCCATCATATAAGGCCAATTTGTTGAGTTTGAAGAACTGGCTGCCACGTTCTCCTGGTTTCCCATTTCGTGCCAGTAATTTTTCAGGAGTAAAATTCGACATTTTAATGAGCTAGATCATGAACTGCGAATGCGACTATCCCGAAGTCATCGAGCTGCGCAACAGTATATGGACCAATTCATATCACCGCTGAAGGAAATAATTGCCAAGAATGTAGCATTCGTAGCTGGCGCGCTTTTTGCGACACTTGCGCTATTGTCGGCTTGGGACGAGGACGTGCTCGCGGTAAACTTGTGCTATTGTTGTTTTTTCGTCTTTCTCTTGAGTTTTCACCTTTTTTTAAATTTACCTTATTTATTATGCGGTGAGACTCCCGTCGAATTCGATTTTATCGTTTTTTTTTTCTAAACTTTCGACGATATATCTTGCTGATTGGATTGAAAGAGGGTGAGGTAAGTGAGTACCGTCGTTGAATGGTACTTTTAATAACTAAACAGACACTGAGATTCCAGCATTTTTTTTGTTTGTTTGAGGCAATGCAATTGTTTATTTTGCATTTGCGTTACTGTTTCCAATGGATCATGTTTCTTTCTGATATTTTTGTGCATTGTTATGTGCATTCGCTTCTCCTGCTCGAAATCCTAAATGTCGCCAACCGCCACTCTTCCTGTTTAGGGAATGAGGATTACTCGTTAATCCAGGCTGGATTACACGTGGGTATTACCGCGTGTAATTGTTGTGTTGGGCGGGCAGAAGCTCAGTGGTAGAGCTCTCGCTTCGTGTGCGGGAAGACGTGGGTTTGATTCCCGGCTTCTTACCTGACGGATCGCCAGCAGATTGACCACAGGCGTTCGGAAACTGGTCAAAACGATCATGCGTGGGCGTGGTTGTCAGCTGCATCGATACGAGAATCGATGAAAAGGGGGAACTCCAAAGTATTTGTTGTTGCTGTTTTTTGTATAACGCACCATGGAGATCATGTTGAAGGTATCTCGGATGCGGAGCTGAGTAATCTAACTTGGTGCGAGGTTGTAAAGCGCGTATGTCAAATGCAGCCGCAGTTACATTTAATAATTAACAAAGAAAGACTCACACCTCTTGATGTGTACCAGAGAATTCTTCGCTTCAAGGTTTTTGCTTTTATTTATTTACTTTGGTCCGCCACCTCCTTAGAACTCTCTCATCTCTCAGTTCCGATCCATTCCCATCATTCTGGAGACAAGAGTGTCCGCACTCGAAAGTTAATCGTATTTATGGGCCCAATAGTTTTGCATGCTTGGAAGAAAAATTTCGCTACTTGCGGCATGTTTCGTTCTTGAAAACATTAGTATGAAGGTTTTGTGCCGAATTTAAGCAGAAAATAGGAGCCCGTAGCTTAATGCTTGGTGCGATTATCTTTTGGTTTAAGAAATTTATTGAAAGATGTACCCAAATTTCGGCTAAGCTCCCGAGAATGAGCGCATTCTTCGTCAGTTCCGCGTACTCTTTGCAACTCCTTTTTGATATTTGTGGAAGCCAGAAAAAGAGGGGCAGCTGTTGATAAAAACACCAATTTCAGAATTATTTTGTTTCGTTTGTTAACAAAGAATTACTGCCTCCGGTGCTGCATGTGCCTTTCATGGGTCCGATACCATACTTATCGAATGGATTAAAGTTAAATTTGGAATGGTTGCTATTCTGGGGTCCGTGGTCACCTTGGGAAGGACCGTATGCTCTCAAGGATGATTACAAACATCAGCATAACATCGCCAGACTAAGTATGCTTTAGTTTTAATATTTAATAATATTTTTATGTGACAATTGCTGTATTGTTGATTTTATTCGAAGGAGATGTTCGCCTTGTTAAGGTAGATAATGTGGCGGTTGGTAGCAGGTCTAAGATCTAAACTAATTTTTCTTGCTAAGACCTAATTTGAGTGTTGCAATGCTGTGTCCGACGTTTTTCTCCCCTCCGTTCCCTCCTTTTCTCCAAATGATGTGGTGCATACCAATGATTGGTTCAAAGAGACGTATTGTGCTTATGCGGGTTGTATGGTTGTTGCGAATAGACTAAGCAGACTAAACAAATGAGCTTTATAATCAGAAGGTTAGCTGACCGATAGGCCTTGCTTGCCATAGAGAGCAAAACAGATGATTATAGGAAAAAGGTAATGCTGTCTTCCATAATGATGGTTGACTGGCTCCTTCATAATGTGGTTTCAGCATCTGAAATGGAAGGGACGATATTTTATATGGGCATAGCGAATCTGGTGTTCTTCCCATTAATTTTACTCTATCAGATTCTTTATTCGTTCTTCTCATATGCCGAATTGGTGAAACGTGAACCTGGAGCCCTTGGAATGAGACGTTATTCAAATTACGGCAGGTAATTAAAAGTCGTTTTTTATTACTCTTGTTTCGTAGTAACGTTGTTAGTTGTGTGTATTGTTGAGACAGTGTGGAACAGTCATGGAAGAAAAGATCATCGTGCAAATAATGGCAATTGGTTTTAATGTGTTCCATGTTCTTTTGCTTATGGAATGATAAGTAATAATTTTATAATTATCTAGGCGGTGTATGATACAAGATAATGATGGGAAATAAGAAAAAAGTTATGTGACGCCTAATTAAGCCTAATACTAAGATGAATCGTTCAGCGTTTTCTTCATTAAGCAAAGAAGTGGCTCTCTCCAACAACGTCAGTAAATTTTTAACGATGAAAATAACGGCTGTTTAGATACAGGAAAGGATGCGATTGCATAAATGTGCACAACGGCTATAGGCACATACGATCTTTTTTTTTGGGACGTTATGTCTGTGTTATCGATTTTAGTAATGATGATTTTGATCATTATGGTTATAATCGGGCAGTTGGAGAGATAGCATCTTTGAATGGGCTGTTGATTGGGAAACTTTTGAACGTAAAAGTTAAGTGTCGTCACGAAAAAAGTACCAACAACAGCATAGCATACGAGTTTCCCGTGTTGTTTCATTTGTTCTTGTGTTGTTCACAGTGGGTATGAGAGTAAATCATCAGTGGCAGAAGGCAGCCGATAAAATTAGGCTAATTCGACGACTGCATTCGTTGCGATGTTTTCGATGGTCGTCGTTCGAGATGAAGCTGAATTTGTTCGAGATGAAACTGAATTTGTTCGAGATGAAGCTGAATTTATTGCTGTTGTTAGCAGCAGAACAAGAGATCACACTACGGTTTATGGGAATTTCAGCCGAAATTGGGTAAATGTTTCGTAAGGTGTTTATTGAAATGAGCAAGTGGAAAACATCTCAGGTTGTATTTTTAGCCGTCCACGTATCCTCCATCATATAAGGCCAATTTGTTGAGTTTGAAGAACTGGCTGCCACGTTCTCCTGGTTTCCCATTTCGTGCCAGTAATTTTTCAGGAGTAAAATTCGACATTTTAATGAGCTAGATCATGAACTGCGAATGCGACTATCCCGAAGTCATCGAGCTGCGCAACAGTATATGGACCAATTCATATCACCGCTGAAGGAAATAATTGCCAAGAATGTAGCATTCGTAGCTGGCGCGCTTTTTGCGACACTTGCGCTATTGTCGGCTTGGGACGAGGACGTGCTCGCGGTAAACTTGTGCTATTGTTGTTTTTTCGTCTTTCTCTTGAGTTTTCACCTTTTTTTAAATTTACCTTATTTATTATGCGGTGAGACTCCCGTCGAATTCGATTTTATCGTTTCTTTTTCTAAACTTTCGGCGATATATCTTGCTGATTGGATTGAAAGAGGGTGAGGTAAGTGAGTACCGTCGTTGAATGGTACTTTTAATAACTAAACAGACACTGAGATTCCAGCATTTTTTTTGTTTGTTTGAGGCAATGCAATTGTTTATTTTGCATTTGCGTTACTGTTTCCAATGGATCATGTTTCTTTCTGATGTTTTTGTGCATTGTTATGTGCATTCGCTTCTCCTGCTCGAAACCCTAAATGTCGCCCAACCGCCACTCTTCCTGTTTAGGGAATGAGGATTACTCGTTAATCCAGGCTGGATTACACGTGGGTATTACCGCGTGTAATTGTTGTGTTGGGCGGGCAGAAGCTCAGTGGTAGAGCTCTCGCTTCGTGTACGGGAAGACGTGGGTTTGATTCCCGGCTGCTTACCTGACGGATCGCCAGCAGATTGACCACAGGCGTTCGGAAACTGGTCAAAACGATCATGCGTGGGCGTGGTTGTCAGCTGCATCGATACGAGAATCGATGAAAAATACAACTGCCTTTGCATCCTTTTGCAGTTAATGTGTTAGCGTTGCAGGTGGAGCATGTATTGACGGCGATGACGGTTTGTGGCGTATTAATTGTGGTATGTCGATCATTCATAGCAGACGAAAATTTGATTTGGTGGCCAGAGTTTTTGATGAATCGTATAATCGCTCAAATTCACTACGCTCCTGATACGTGGAAGGACCGTGCTCATACGGGTAAGGTACTGGTTGATCGCAACGTCTGGCTAACATCATTTATATGTTCCGTCACCTTTCTCTGACCAATTTTTCAGTTGGTTTGCAACTTTGAGCCACATCCATTTTGCAACCTTATTTACTTTTTTCTTCGATTTCCTTAACTCTGTCTTTTTTGACAGTATTTCTCTCATTTCTGCTGACCAGAGTACTACCTGAACCCGAAATCGGATTGCGACTTCCCAACCTCTCTTCCGCTCCTTCCTTCTTGCCCCCCTGCTCATCTTCAGGGTTGATAGGTTTAAACTCATGTATGAATATTGTTGTTGCTTGCTCGTCATACTATCCAGTAACAGCGCCACTCACAGCAGAAGAGAGCTTAACCTCCCTCCCCTCCAACTCCTCCCCCCTCCCCCCAACCCGTATATATAGGACGCATATGTTTTTGGCTTTGCGGTACTCTAAGAAAGTGCAGTGTTTCAGTGGCAGTGCGGCAGGAATTCGGTCATCTTTTTCAACTGAAAGCACAATTTATTGTCGAAGAGCTGTTGAGTCCTTTGGTAACCCCATTCGTGTTGCTTTTTTGGTGAGTTGCTACGGTTTTCTCCTTCGTTTTATATTCCTTCCTTATAATTAAGATAGCTGGCGAGAGGTTATCAAAGATAGCTTATTTTGCTCAGTTCGTGACGCTTATATTTGATTAATATGTGGCTTTATCTCACTTTGAAAATGTCGTTTTTTTTCTCTGATAAATTTTGATTTGCTCGATGGAATGATTAACTTTTTTTTTGAAAGTTTAATGAAAGATGTACGTTTTTAAAGGTGTTTTTTATTGTAGATCAAAACGCATGTGACTTCATCTAATCTAAACGTAGATAAAATGAGATAAATTTTTAAGGATCCGTCCAAAGGCGAGAGAATTTGTGAATTTCTTCTATAACTTCACCGTGAGCGTTGATGGGTTAGGTGATGTATGTTCGTTTGCACAGATGGATGTTTCACGGCACGGCGATCCGGCTTGGAATGGCGATTTCCAACTTGCCGGACAGTCCGGTAAGTTTTACGGCCTGATTACGTAATGAGCAAGGCCACTGTTTTTTCATATGAAAAGCAGATGCTTTAAAGATCTGGAAAAGATATGAATGTGTACCATTGAGTTCGGCTGATTCGAGACTATCGCGTTTCGTTCCGGCTGATCCCTCACAAAGTTTGTATATAACTCCTAAGTTGTCCTTCTGGTTTAACAGGTACTAGTCATCCTGTGGCAGTTGTCTTGCCCGGACGTTTTCTTTCATTAGGTTAGTTTCACGTCTGAACTAACGTGATTTTAAAACAGAGAAACGCTGACGCACTTTGTTTCCGTATCTTCCAAATGCTTTCATTGACGATTAAATGCGTTTTCGATTCGAACTGAAGCGATACCAGTCTGTTGAATATGCTTATCGCGATGCTTTCGTTATTTATCGTTCTCATCAAAATACGTTCATTGACTTTTGAAACATTTGATATAATATGATTTGAAATTCTCGTGCAATTTCCGGAATGGTTTTTTTTTATAGAAACCGCAGTCCCTGTTGCGAGTGAAGGTGAGAAAGTGAGTGCTAACGATGGTAAGACAGAGTTGTCACTGCTTCATTTTATGGCAACAAATCCCGATTGGAAACCACCCGCAGGTTCTGTACGATTCGTCAACGAATTCAGAAACCGCGTATGCTCTTACTTAATTATTACCTTTACCTACTCTCCATTATTTCTGTCGCTAATTATTAAGCATTATCCTCGACGTTTATTTGTGATGGCGCAATTTCTAGGTGAACATTTAGCTATCAGAGAGAGTGGATTTAGAGGGTAGCACGTTGAACAGCGTTCGCTATAGTCGCCAAGAATCTTGATAATATGAAATTCCTGAAAACTTTTAGGATTTGAA
>JPKZ01001475.1:90390-113381 GCA_000803305.1 Toxocara canis | reverse complement strand
GGAGCGTGGAGAAGAGGAGGGAGGATGAGTGGGAATTCTTTAACGAATGCACAACACTGATTTGAGGTGAAATCGGCACTGTGAATGTACAACGATTTTGGTGCAATTTTCAGATGGAGAGGGAGTTGACGAATCTAAGAGAGTCGAGCTTGGAGGGTAATATCCTCCTGGAGAGTATCCATGCAGCATTTCCGCTGCAGTATCCTACTGCCTTGGCAACTCAGCGGACGCATCGCGTGTGTGGTGAAGGTGCTGCGAGATTGGATGGACCAGCACAACTTACCTCTGATTCGCTAATTGCTTCGTTGCATCAATCGGGATTACTCAATCAGCAGTCTTCATTTTATACGCCAGGTATGCTAATGAGCAATACCACTGACAGCCTAGCTAGCGGATGGTGTTAACAACTAGCTACAACAGCCAAAGGGATGACTGTCGCTCGGCGTGCGATTGCCTCAGTAACATCGAGACATCGCACTGAAGGCCCGAGCGGTAAGAATAAGAAAAAGAATTCTAATGAGCAATTAGTTTGTATTATGATCTTAGCGCAAACAGTGTTGGGTTTTTTGTGAAAGAAACGAATATTGTAAATGACAGTTTGAACAGTGGGATTCTTGACGCGAGACGAATTGCGTTTCCGTAGACGCACTTTCAAACGTCGATCAAGGATAGAGCCTTCTTAAGGATCAAGCAACACATCAAAATGTCTTCAAAAGGCCACTGCATTTTAAGATGTTTTTGAAAGGCTTCTCCAAAAGAGAGTCTAGCGCGGTGGGCAGAGATAGCTTCGGTTTGTTTCATTCGGTCCTCGATTCTGTTCAAATTTTAAACAAAGCATTAGAGTGCTTGCGAGCAGGACCGTTTCTGTGCGTTGGACGGTTCCATGGCTTTCATGGTATGTTTTCACTCATATATTGTACCCATGTTTTTTGTTGTTGTTATATTATCGTTTGCTGTGTTTTCTATACGTCTTCTAATCTTGGTCGTTGTCCATTTCTGCAGTGAATAACTCGTGCCATATTTCAGGTGTTAGTGATGATGCAGTAACTGATACAGCGGCTGCAGAGATGTCGCTCACAACGATGTGCTTGAGACGTATGCATGCTCAACATGATGCATCGCAAAACGCGTTTAACTACGGTACAATAGGATCGGCAACTACGGTAACTGATAGGGAAGGGGGATTGACCGCAGCTGGTTCGAGTGCCGGTCAGTCGATATCGGATATTTGGGGTGTTCCTGCACAGAGTACTGTTGTGCCTCGTCAGAGGACTCATCCAGTTCAGGAGCAGAGTCATATGGCACATATTACAGAAACGACCGATGAAAGTGAGGATCGGCCACCAGACTTCTTCCAAAGTGTTTGAAACGATGCTAACTAGTCCTTCACATTATAAGCTTATTTAAACGTTCGCATTGTTTGCCTCGCAGAAAACAGACTTGAGTTGACGATGAAAGCTACGCTAAACGCGTTCCGTATGAGTGTAATCGACTTTCAATAACGAACTGAAACGAAAAGCAACTAATATAGCGCAGCTAACACCGTTTACTATAGGCCATTCAGACGAGGCTAATGATGGTAGAACACTGACTTTTTTCTCCTCAGATAACAAACTCTTTTAAATGTTTTTGAGGCTCTCGATCGTAGCTGAGTTCCATGATTGCGGGATTGACCGAACTACTGGTTTCTTTTTTTATTGCCAATTTGTTACCAATTTAGTTTTCATTTTAAGAGCACACTTTTAACAACCTGAATGTGGGTAGTTATATTATTTTACATTTTTCTTTAACGAATTCTTTTATATGGCGTCATTGTAAAGTTATGCTAATGTATATAGCTGTATAATTCTAGAGTTTTCTTCATAGGAGAAAGGAGGTTAAAAAAAACACCGATTTCGATTTTTTTTTTCATTGCTTAAAGCTCAGAGGGGCTAATCGAAACAGTGGGTATGTCACTGTGCTATGCTCTGGTCACTACTCTTAGTCTTGGTTAATGGCGACAGTTGACTTTTGTTAAGCTTCATTTTGCAGTTTTTATATTTTTAATTTTTGGAAGCGCCTTTCATATACTTACATGTTTTTCTTCTATTACATTTTTGCTTTTTTTGAAATATCATTGTAGGCTCATCTTTGTGTTAAAATCGTTTTCGGAGTTCTCTTGAAATTGTATTAATTGAGACTTGACGTTTGTAAATTCCACGAACATTGAATGGCCTCTTTAATCTGTACTTCGTCATTGCCAACAAAAAAAGATGATTATTCGATACGCTAATGCGACAGTGTTGATAAATATGGAAATGTTGAATTCACTGTAGAATAAGTGATATGGAGAGAAAGTGGATGGGGGAAATGAAACTAGGGGATACTTCACATTGTTCATGTGAAACATTCCCTAATATCATTTCCGTCTAAATTAGAAGCTATAAATTAAAACTAAAATTAGCGTACCGTCGGTGTTTAATGTTTTCGATGTATAGTTATCATATTGATTAGTGAGTGTAGCTGATGCGTTTGGTATAGCTTGTTGATTTGTGTTTGGTTTATTGACGTGGTTTTGTTTTTTCGGTTGTTTTTTTAATTTCTTGTTGAAAAATTGTTTCGGAGTGCTCATTTTTCTCATAGAAGAGATATTGAAAAAATTTTTATAAATGAAATTTTATTATTCCGTTTGAAAAACTACTGAAAAAATTTTTCTTAATGTCAAATTTTTTGAGATTTTTTGTTTTTGTTTCGTTTGTTTTTGCCTTGCCAACATTTATTTGTTTTGATGATGATGTATATGATCGATGAGTTCGTCATCGTTGTAAATGTATTGTTTTTATTTTAATGAAAAATGTACGAAAGTTTATTGTAATTGGTCAGTGGTTTTTCTTGTACAGTTGAGATGGTTTAAAATTCGCAAACGTTCATTGTTTTTTTGTTTTTTTTTCTCTTAAATATTTGTTCTGAAAAAGTAGGAATTTTTTTTAAATAGAACAAACATCAAATTCCATAAGGAAAAATCGAATTTCCTTATGGAACTTTACCAGTGCTGAGATCGACTCGAGTTTTATCGGAGTACAGAGATTTTGCTTCGAATTACGATTTAAAAAAAAAAAGGAAATCGCTATATGAAAAGAAATCGTTAATGATTTCGAGCATGAGCAGGGAGATCATTGGATATCATGGAAATTATGAGTGCTTCTCATCTTTTTTCTTTTTTTTTTTTCACAAATTCGATCGTATTTTTTGAAAGTGGCAAAAAATAAGTTCTGATAATTTTTCGATTCTCTTGATGGTTACTACATTCTCAGTGACAACCGAATTGGAACGTTGCATCCAAAAATGAGGAAATAATTTTGTGATGAAATTTTTATTTAGCACAAAAATTTTTCTTAAGGGATAATTTATATTGAATGTATTTTTATGATGTGGAAAGGGTTACTTCTCATTGGCGATCGGTGCTGTTGAGTGATTATTGTTGATTGTATGCAAATAGTTTTTGTCCTAAATGTTAGTCATACGCAGCTTTTTTAATTTCTCTGAAATGCTCAATTTCGTTTTTCATTTCTTGTCGTGGAAAAAACTTTTCCATTTTTACAAATTACGTTTTTGTGTGTGCTTATGAGCTAATAAAATTATGAGTTTTATGGAGTGACTCTGAACATTTTCATGGGATTTCCCGTTATATGTGTGTTGAAAAGATCGATGGAGGAGATTAATTGAAAAGGAATGTACGAGAATAATAAGAAGGATATATGGTTATTAATTAGGGAATTATTAATTAGGCAGAAAAATCGGAGAAATTTTTGCTTAGGATGTTTTTCTTTTTTCCCAGATTTTCATCATTCGGTACTGTACAAATTTCCGTCAGATCTGTTGCATGAGTATAGTTTTTTTTAATCTGCTGAAGTTAGTAGGGAATAATGATTGGTTCCACCAGTAAGAGCGGATTAAGAGTGAGCGAAACGACTTTACATTTACAAAGTTGACTCCTTTATTATGCGTGTTCTAGATTTATATGGTATTCGTGTTATGTTCAGCTTACATCCGGCCGACTTTGTCGGTCATTTTCACATCCGTCAATTTGGATACATGAGAGGAAGCAGGCAAGTGGAGAATTAATGTTGATAAGCTGGTACTCTAAGTGAGCTTTCGCCGTTTTTTTAGTGCTCGCGAAAGCTTGAACGACTTGCTTTAAGTCTTTCGACATACTAAAACGGTTACCGCGATCGTTTAAGTTCATTAGTTTAAGGAAAAAACAACCGCTTATGCGTTAATTAAGTTTCCTTGTAGTAAATTGTCTTTTAAGAGTAACAATGACAAGAGTATTTTGGTGTCAGGGTATCTGTCTAACAGTATTTTTCCGTAAAAAAAAAATTCAGTAGAAAAACAAGATGAATATTTACATATGTTTTCTTAGTAGTTTTTTTTTCACTTTCATGTTGAGATAAAGTTTACTAAATATTTCTTCGCTCAGACTCACTCTAGGTCCATAGTCTTCCTTCAAGTCAAACTCACTCTAGGTCCACAGTGTTCCTTCAAGTCAAACTCACTCTAGGTCCATAGTCTTCCTTCAAGTCAGACTCGCTCGAGATCCATAGTCTTCCTTCAAGTCAGACTCACTCTAGATCCATAGTCTTCCTTCAAAATCCGATTTTCCGCTTCCATATACTACGCTCATGGTGAGACGTGACATGTTGGATTGAAAATTCTGAGATCGTTGATTGTGACGTATTACGGTAACAAGAGGATTCGATCTGTTAGGAGAGATTTGTTGTTGTAAGCAGCTCATGTCCAGCTATCAAATAGGCACAGTTGTGACTGTGATTGTCAAGTAGTGAGTGCACTAAGCTTGAACTCTATTTGGGTTCTGTTTGTTGGTGTTGATCACTATCAAACAGCACTGGTGTTGATCACTATCAAACAGCACCTATCGATCGATAGAACGATCGCATGAACGCTTGTTAAAGTGCTAGGCATAAAAGCTGTTAGGCATAAAAGACCGAGGAAATGAACGTTTCGAGGGGATATGCTTGCATAATATGACCATCTGGGTGCTTCCTGCCTAGTTCAACAGAATTTTATCGTTGTTATGAAGAATACTAACTTCTTTTAAAAGAAAGATAATTCTTACTTTGATCGAATTGATCTTTGTTTTGAGGAGTTGATCTTATAAAATACGTAACGGAGACGTAAATGTTTTGACCATTGAGAATAATCTTCAGACTTTTCCTGAGGAGCTCAGACCTTAAAACTTGACTCCGAAAATTAAAGGACTCTTTGTTTCGAGATCGAAATTGAAATTGAGTTGCAAAGAGTTCCTTCTGAGTTCTCGATCATGAATAGATTCCAAATTGATGGAGGAGTTGATCGTTCATTGGTTTATTCTGTAAATTTTAAAAGTAAGAGTCAGCACGAATCGTAGCGTTTCCAGTATTTTGGCCTTACAAAAGCGTGCAACGTTTTAGATGATTGTTTGCAGATGTAACAACAAAACTGAATATCTTGCAGACCCATAAAAATATGAAACGATTGCCAACTCAATGTGGTTCAACGGTGCTCTAATTGTAAACGTTACCGTTTAGTGTGACTATCTTGGGGACATCAGATATGGAGCATGAATTGAATGGTGTTAAAAGAACGTTCCCAAAGAAGAAAACCGCAGGCAACGGTGAGACGGATAACTTCACTCCAAAGCACAAACGTACACGCATAGTTAATCGACGGGCCCCACCAACGTTCGTAAATTACAACGATGGCCTAGTGGAACGAACGAAGAGAATGAAGTATGTTTGTTTGTTTGTCTGTTTTTTTTTTTTGGTTTTAATATTTTGATAATGAGCTGTGTCGTATTTTATAGTCTTCGACATTTGGTGAGAAAACCTTGCTCTCAGAAGTGTAGTTTAAAATCATCATAGATTGTTGCTTTAGGAGTGTTCTTTACACTGAGAGTTTCCTGTTGGCTTCAATGATTAGTACAGTCGGAGCAATCGTTAAAACGCGGTTATGAGTTTGATATTTTCGTGTATGTAAGGCGAATATGGAATGCAGGGGATGGGTTTGCTCTTTTCATGATTGCTTCATAGATTATGGCGTTTTCAATTTTTCAACGCCTTTTTCCTTACGCATGTGAAGTACGTGTAAAAATGTTGAGATCAACGGACGTATTCTGAAAAATATTGACATAGCGAATGCGTGAACCAGAAGATATTCGTAAAAGATGTTGAAGTCGAGACCATATAATGCGTCGAGAAAGATAGTATAGTATATTTATGCCGACGTTTCGGCTCATAAAGCCATAATCACAGCACCACAAGCTCAAACTTGGGTAATTAAACCACAAGCTCAAACTTGGGTAATTACCACAAGCTTAAACTTGGGTTTAATTAACCAAGTTTAAGCTTGTGGTGCTATGATTATGGCTTTATGAGCCGAAACGTCGGCATAAATATACTATACCGTCTTTCTCGACGCATTATATGGTCTCAACTTCAAAATCTTTTACCAATATTTATCGAATATGCGTCTGCGTAACAACATCGTTTTCAAACGTGAGCCAGAAGAAGAAAGAAAAAAGTCGAGAATTTCATGACAATATTCGGAGAGAAGCTGCATTAGAATACGCAAACGTTCTATGGCATTGATTAGAGGTGATACCCAAAATCCAAAATATATGCGCATGTTTTTTGTTTGGCTTGTATATGGCGCGAGAGCGACAGAACTCATCGATCCTTCCCTCAGGCAAACACCGTACACACTTTTTGCAATCATCACCTATCGTTTACTTTAATTTTCGATCGCCTCATAATACTAGAATTTATCTCATTATATTGTTTATTAGATGTACCTGTAGTTCAGATTTTTGCATTTTGATGGGAATCAGCTGTTACCGATTGAAGCAGTAGCGATTTTTAGTTGCTGTTATGAGTAATTTAAGGAAAGGATCAAAGGCAAGGAGACGAGCACGATCGGCAAAGTTTGAGGCGAAAATAGCGGCAAAGAAGGCGGCAACTGCTGAGGCACTCGCAAAAGAAGCTGCTGACCAGTTGACGCAACACTGTAGTACCGAACCAGATCAAGAAGTTGGTAACGAGCGGATCGAATTAGGAAATATGAAAGCTGAAGGAAGCACAAGCCAGACGACACGGTTGTGACTTGATTTGCATATTTCGATTGTGATATTGCTGTCTTTAATATTATTATGTGCTTTGGTTTTTTCTTCTTAGTTCGGATGCTATTGTTAGGGCTATTTCAATTTGATTGACTCTAACTCAAGGAAGGTCTTATTAATATTTCAGGTGATTGAAAAATGAATTTCAGTATGAGTTGTAGTGAATCAAAATTTACGTTGACATTTTTTAAAGTTCTAACATACTTCGTTTTACCAAAAATATTTGTTATGTTTTTACAATCGTTCAGTTTAGGGCCGCAAATTTTAAAAGATGACTTGTCAGATTACAATGGGAAACGTAATTTTAAGAGTAGAATTCACATAATGGCACAGAAAACGTCAGTAATGGAGGACGAAACTGAGAGAGAGAGAGCATTAGAATAATTTTACTATAACAATTTGTTTGCTACAATAGTTTCAAATCACCGTAGCATTGCAGTTTTTTCTCCCACAAGTATACACTAAATAGGTATGTTAGAGCCGCATAATTTTTAATTTAAAAGCTTATTTGTGTATAAGCCGATCTGGCCAGTTCAGCAAATGAATCACTGCTGTGGGCAACCACATAGGAAATAGCATAGATTTTCAAGTAAATTTTTTAACATCAAGAATTTCTTAATCGCTCCTGTTTTTTTTTCTGAGTTGATCCATCGAAGGTTGGGAACAATAGCCCTATTCCATTGGTTCACCCTTTCCATAACAAGTTAATCAGCTTTAAAGATATTTTGTTAGTATAAGTGAGAAGCGATTGTGTTTTAATTGGCTTGCTTGTTCCGGTTACTACTTGGTTGCTGATAAAGCTTTTCATTGTCGCCTTTGAAAAAATTCGTCTAGGATATTTCGTTCGTTTCTTGACAGCACGCATGATAAGGGGGAATGGGTAAGTCAAAAGAGTTGTACTGCGCTTGGGTGGGATTGAGAAGCGGGCGTAACCATTTTGGCCTTAACTAGAAGAATGGTCGTTTTCTACAAAATTCGAAAATTACAGGCATTAAAATAGCGGCTGTCCAGATACGAAAAGCTTAGGTTTCTCATTGATCGCTTATTAGGAGAGAATTGCTTGCGAGGAACATTTCTTTGAGACATATTATATGTTATTGTTATGTTATGTGCATTATTTTGTTGTTCATCAAATAAAAAGTTTATTATTGAAGAGGCATGAATATGCATGGCGATGAGGAAGATGGTTCAGACGTAGAGGAGGACATCGAGGAGAATGTAGCAGACGAATGGGGAGGTGATAAAGGAAGAGGAATGGTTTCGGAAAGTGAACTCGATGATAACGACGCCTTCAGAAGAGGTATTGTATAATAGTTTCTGAGAGTATCATTGGTCAGTAAATTTTTTTCCCACAAAGTAAGAATAAGAGATACGGTCATTAGATGTAGGAATGATGGTGTCTGAAGCTTCGAGCCGTATAGAAATAAGGAAACTCTAGAAATCAACATGTGCTTCTTGTATAAATCTCGAATACAAACTTCTCTACATTTTCTAGCATCGAACAAGTAAGCTGCTGTTTTCGGCGTCGGGCAGAGACATCGGCAAAGGCCAAGGGGAGAGGGAGTGGGGACCGGGAACGAGACGGCTGAGTGAACTCACACCCATTTAGTAGTGTAGAGTCTAACACGGAACGGATAGCCGTTACTCTTTTCTGCTTCCAGCAGGGACCTCGATAAAGACGAGGAGAAGGGGGCAGGAGGGGATGGTTCAATGAATGACACCCAATTAACAGTACTGCTGCGGCTTTGTTCGTCAACTTCATCAACCCAAGCGGCTTTATTTGCCGCTCCAAATTAGTTGCATTGATGATACCTTCCATCTGACGCTCCTGATATCGGATTCAGAATTCTTTATATGTTCTCTTGGCCTCATATAGTCCAAAGAGCTGCTTTTTATTCCTTGCTGAGTTTGAGGTTGTCCTGCGCGCAGCGTTACCATTTGACGATTACTTTTTCTTTGTTACATTCTCTCTCCGATCTTCCCCTCCCCATTAAAATGGTACCGCCGTAAAAGGGCTCACCAGTAAGTCTTCTGGGGCTTGATATTCAAGCGAGTAGCTTTACAGGTGAATTTCAATAGGAGTCATGAAAGTTTTATGGTTCTTGGTGGTTGCATAATTTTCGATTCTCACTGCACTACGATCCCGAAAATGATACGAGTTAATGCCAATTTGATTTTATGAATAAGTTTACTCGACGATGAGCTGTCTGCAAGATAATTCCTAACTTTTTTTTACTGTAGTGAACTCTCCTTCGCGCCCGCAATTCGCGAACTTGTGCGTTCTAGGGCTGTTCAGATAAATCAAAATGCGGCCTATAGAGAGACAACTGTCTGCGCCCTCTATAATATCCTATATTTTACCACTGGTGGTATTTTTAAAGCCCGTTCATTGGGGCGCGCCTGATCCACGCATAACAGACGCTTTTGCTCTTCGGAAAGCCTTTATAGTTGTGATGGAATGCAGCAAAAATGAAAGTTGTGATTTTATCCTTCTTTTTTTCCAAAATTTCTGACGTTATGCGGTCTCAAAAATGATGTTTCCAAAGAATTGTTGCTTTGCAGAAATTTCTAATATGCCGATGAGTAAGGTTAAGCAGCTGAAGGAAAAACTTGGAATTAAGCTCTTCAACAAAGCTTTTTTCGGCAAATCAACGGTACAAGAAGCTTCACAAAAGGAAATTGCCAAGCTTAAAAACAGGTCTTTTACAGTAAGTTTTTTTTCAAGTTGTCCCGGTCGAATTTATCAGAAGGATACTATAGTTTTCGAATTTTTAACAAACTATGGCAATGTCAGCTATAATTTTAAATATACTTCGCATGCAGTGTCTCCTGCTTATAGCACTTAATGAGATACTGTAAGATGGTGTGTTTCAATTTCCTTGTCAAAGTACTTATATGTGCTGCTATCGTCTTGTAAATGTAGGTATCGATAAGAGTCGTCGTTTTCTTTTTTTTTCAAGTTTTGCCAAACTTGCGCGTTAAGTTCATGTTGCTCCTTGAGCTTTTTGTAGCCTATCGATGAGTGATGTTGCTGCGTCAAATAATGCCTATACTTTCTATATTCTACCATGGGCAGTACCAAGTACACGCTAAAGTAATGTTCAAGGGTACAATAAACTATTCATAGCCGGAAATTTATACAGTAATATTCTTTGGTTCATTGTGCAAAGGATATACTTTTTTGTATTTTGTAATGGTACGGCAGAGTATGAATCATAAAATAAAAGCGGGAGGTGCAGTAAAATATTTATATGGGGAAAGTGGTGCGGTGACTTACTATCTTAGATCAATATCATTTTTCTAGTCCAGTTGGTTTTTATGTGGTATATGGTATGTGGTGTCGACGTTCGTTTAATGATCGAACAGCTTTACAGAGTGCTGCTTACGAGTAGTTTTATTTGAAAGTGCTTTCAAAGTAGAAGTTTGTTGGATTCATTTAAATTGGTCTTGTATGACTTCTACAAACTCATGAACTTTAAGCGCGATAATGCGAAGAGACCGCGGGAAATGTCTTCGAAACGACCGGTATCGAAGTTCCGAAATGTGTATGCGAATGAGAGAATCGAGAAGAAAAGGTATTGTTGTTTCTATCCGTTTGCTTTTTTTAAAACGGCAGCTACTACTTTTTTCAGTGTCCCCTACCCCTCCCCTTCTCACTCTCCCCGCAAACGCCAGGACTTGGCTTACGTCTTTAATTCTTAGCTATACAGTTTTGCGATCGCATTTCCTTTTTTGTTCGACTCGTTTCCTGTTCTCTTTTTTCTAATGCTTTTTGAACAGACTCATGACTATTTGGCCAGCTCTCATCTCTCCTCAGTAAGAAGAGATGAGAGGAGGGGATAGGGGAAGGAGAGTTGGTAGAAATAATGAGTTCATTTCTTTCGATTGATTTAGCCTTCGATTAAGCTATTAAAAAATTGCATGCGAAAGATCAGTGTAGTTTTCATGTGATCTGCTGAAGGCGATATGTTCAAGTTGACTGAAGTCATTTGGATAAAAATTCAATGTTGTTTAGCGTTAGCTTATTGATAAACCAGATAAGTGACGTTAGCGTTAGTATTTTAACAACCTTTCAAAAATAGATTTTTTTAAACTAAAATAGTCCATCTTGCGCCATGATTGGCCTACTTATCTTATGAGCGTAAATTAATGAACTAGCAATTTGCTGTAAGCGCTGTTGATGTTTGAATGATTTTTTTTTTAAAGGTTCGATCCAAGATTCGACGAACGTTGTGGACCTTTTGATGAGTATATTCATCGTACAAATTATGCGTTTTTGGAAGAGTTGCGTCAGAATGAGAAAAAGGTTTCTCTTTCACTCGAATTTTAGAAGAAAATTCAGAGTGGGACGAAGGAGAATTATGTTTGCTTTTTGGGAGAGGGAAGAGAGAGATGAACAGTGACTGCAAAAGAATTCTCATGAATACTATGTGACTGAGATATTAAGAGTAATTTTTTAAATGAAATATTTGTTAACTCTTCTCATATCCTTGTATTTGTTGAAGCTCACACCTGCCATCATGATCATCTGTGACGTACGTTCGTGGATGAATGAAGCGTTCGGGGCCTTTTCAATTGAAGATACATGCAGCTATTCTCTGAAAACTCCATCTCCCAGTGAAGGGTAGTCGCCGGAGTTTTCTGCTGTCAACATTTTGATCGTGTCCGACCACTTGCGAATTTCTCGTTGATCTCCGAGCCTCTTAATTGCAAAGCAGCACTTTCCACTTTTGGCGTTTATTCGACCTTTTGCCTCTCCCAGCGGAGTCGATCAACGAATAGCTTCGTAACTTTTTTTGTACGTGTCCTCCAGCCAAATTGCTCCCCTGACTTCCCTCACTCTCCCACGAAAGTCGCTCCCAGTGGAACATTAGCGTTCATTTTTATTCCAGAAAGTATCTTCAATAACTGTATCCTGTTTTGCAGTTACTGGTGAAGGAGATCCAGAAAGCGAAGCAGGAAGATCCGGAAGCGGCCGAAAGAATGAAGGAAACGCTACGACGCATCACTAATCGCGAGAAGTAAGTACACATTCTGTTCTCCTTAAAGGAATGCTCTGGCAAGTAATTTTGAGATGAGCATAATCCGACCATTTCGTCTTCTTGAAATTCGTTCAGTTCTTTCCACATGTGAAGTTTGGATGTCGTTATAAAAAGATGTACTTTATATAACTTTCCCTAAATAAATTAATTAGTATAACGTCGCATACACCGTGCTACCTTGAATGAAGCCCAGGGAGGTTTTTTTTTTTTTACCATACCGAGGAAAGGAGAGGAGGTCTCATTTATAGGAAATGGTTATTTTTGATTGGCGATTGGAAAGAGGATGTTTGAAAAGATTCAATTTGGCAAGATGTTTAGATATCAAGGAAGGATTCGCCTCACGAAGGCTATATTTTAATGGTGTCCCAGAAGGGGGTTACGTTCGAGGTATTTCGGTTGAGCGAAATGAAAACCATATATAATAATAAACCTACCATTTTGGTGTAAAACTACCAAAATGAGGTGATAATCAGCTGAAAAATTAGCAGATATAAAACCCCACAAACAGGACGCTATATATAGGGGAGATCATTAGAGAAGAAGTGTTCACAAAAGTGTTGAAGAGGGTATAGCCTTTTTGGTTACACTTTTTCCATATAATACTGAGCAAAACGTGATTCAACGATTGAGATAGTTACTATTTATTGTCTTGTATGGTTCAGATCTCTTGCTGAGAGGGAACGTAGCAAAGAAGTGTTACGAGAATTGCGTCGTGAGAATAACGAGCGTATGCGTCAAGGAAAGAAACCGATCTTCCTTAGGAGAGGTAACACCTACTTGTTTTAGTATTGAATCTCTTCATATGTGGCCTCTTCCTTTCAGTTACGCATTTTCAATTGTAGTTTATCGTTTTGTAAGCAAAGTGTTCATAATATGCAGTTATCCTATCAGTTTTCATGCATTTTTATTTATTTTTTTGGCAAATTTTCGGTTCCAGAAGACATGACAATGTAGTTTTCGCGCCTGTGTGTATGTATTTATGTGCCTTCCCTCACACTGCTTTAAACATGGGAATCGCCGAAGCCAAAGTTATAGAATCTTACTACCATAGTCTACAGAGTTGGATGTTGTTCGCTGGCCGATTTCAAATCTGCTCGTTGATTATGGAGAGAAGTCGTAGACTCTTGGAGATACTGAAAAAACTTTTGAAACCCGTCGAATCACTTGAAATGTAAACTTTATAGCGGAGTGAATTTGAAAAGCAAATTTTGTGGTGATCTTGTAAAAATGGAATGTATTGTTATTATTTATGTGTAGTCTATGAAACCAGCCGATCTGATACGCAGACATCTTTAGCGCAGTTACCGAATTCAGCACGGAATTGGCGAGTTGACGGCTAGTCATTATATTAATTAGTGTTGCTTGAACAGTTAGCCTAATTAAGTCATCGATTGCTAAAGGCATTGTCAGAGCACATATCATGAAACTTTCGACATGTATCCCTACTTGTTGTTTGACGTGGATTCCATTTTCATGTTTTAACTCCGCGAAAAAGGTGCTGTTGTGCATTTGTTATTGGTAGAAGAGTTCACGCTTCACGTATGGTGGCTTATGTAGTAGTTGAGAAGCGAAGTACTAGTAGGAGTTTATAATGGAGCAATCTCGAGGAACCCTTGTCAGTCGAATGGAATTGCGTACCACATTACAGCAGTTCTAAATAATGCTTTTCTATTGGTTAGTCACGATTTAGATTGCAAATTAAACATTAGTGATTCATTGTTATGTGCCGTTTTTGCAGCCGAAGTAAAAATGCGAATTATGGAGAAAAAATTTGAAGAACTGAAGAAGACGAATAAGTTGGACGATTATCTTCAAAGAAAGGCGAAAAAGCAGAACAGTAAAGATGCTCGACCGGTGTGATGTGCAAATTTGCATATTTGATGTGCAAGTTCGCATGGTTAATGCTTATTTGTTTTATGGTTCCTGTTGTTCAATTAAACATCGCGTTGTTGTTTTTCTCGTTGTTGTTGGAATAGCTTCATGATAAGAGGCATATGCAGAGAGGGGGGATGAAAAGAGACGCTCGAGAATTTAGTGGACAAAAGCTCTGGATGTCGAGAAGCATCCATAAAAGATGCTATCACTGTTGCTGCAATTTTTAAAATGCACTTTGAAATATGTGCAATTTCCAAAGCCCGCTATGGTGACCTGATGTGTATGCATATGTATTCGTATGTGTTTGTATTTGTCCGGTAGTTAAAACTTGTAAACCTCTGCAACAAGTTCTATGAGACATGGCAGTACAGTTTACATCCCAAGATTACATTCTGCACTCAGCATCAAACTTTTAGTGAAGTTATCCTTCAAACGAAATAAAATATTTTGCGTACCTTTCAGCCCATCGGATAGATTACTTACTTCATAAATCCACTTATAGACAGATGAATCCTTAGCGCAGAGAGAGTTAGTTAGTTATACGAGCAGTTGGGTCGAACGAAATTTGAATATTCGTTATTAGTGAATTGTTTATGAAATCGGTTCTTTTCATGGGTGTCGTCGACGTGCATATTATACGGGAGCAGGACCATGGCATAAATTTCTACTTGTTCTAAACTATTTTAGGGAATCTTAAATGTGATTGTTTGCGTTAAATTCTTAGCTGATCGCTTACCGAGTTTGGAAAATATCGTTCACTGTTTACGTTCCAAGCATTTTATATTTCCGATTTTTTTTAATGTATATGGAAACATGCATAATATAGATGAGCACATTTTTTTAAAATTTCGAAATTACCGCTTTGCAAAGTTAGACATTATTCAACTCAATGACATAGTGCACTTTGAGTGGTATCCAAGTGTTGGTCGGATTGACAAAACGTAATCGATAGTCACCACGTTTGCAAACGATCGCACCTTGCTCAGGTGACTTGAGCGTAGTCAACGTGATCTTTGGCCACATCACCGTTTCCGAATTGCCATCCAGCCGTACCACTTCGAATTCCACATCACCGTTCACCGTAAAATGCCATACAAGCGATTGGCCATCATGTTCGCATTTTCTGCAAAGATAGATTTTCTGCCGGTTAGGGAGCTCTGAAAATGTTATCACAGGGCATATTTTAAATTCCAATTGGATTACAATTTCTTCGTTCAAAAACGGAACCGCTCTCCAAAAAAAGATCACAGTTTAGCGTGCTGAACGATGTGAAAACAAGTTTGAAGTTTGGCCTTTTTTTTTGCTGCACATAAACGACCAGGAATTTATTGCAATCTTTTTCCGCAACCCATCATTTAATGGGCACTAAACTTGATAATACTTGATGAGTACTTACACCACCAGAATTTTAAATTTTCGAACATGTGATGTGCTTCTACCGCAACAACAAAGAGCAGCGCAAGATGTTGCAGTTAGCTGTGTAACAATTCAAGCACTCTAGAGTACCAATGGAATGATGGTCACTCTGACTTGAGAAAAAAATGGCGAACAGTGGGACGACCGAAGGATATTAGAAATGAAATGATATATAAAACGGGAAGGAAGGAAGGTGGTCGAGACTGGAGGGGCATGGAAGAATTCCACCACTTCCATTACTTTGATATAGCTTGAGTGACTCCTAAACGATTTAAAGACAGTATTGAATTCCGTTACCTACGTTGTGGCTGCTTACCCACTACTTTGTGCACAGTTATCCATTATCACACTACGCACACCGAATAGCTTCTTCACCAATGCTATCGTTTTTGACTTGAAGGCATTCAGATGCTCAGTTTCTGGAGTTTTGATCTTCAACACTATCCCTCCGGATGGGCGATCCTGACGCATCCTGAAGATTTGGCCTACAGCAACCTTCTAAGAACGGATGAGTGGGTGCATAAGTTCATTCCATAACCAGTAAGATAAGACCAACTTTATCACTTCGAATGCATGTTTGCCTTTGATAGTTATTGTCGTAATTTCGGATGGCATTCGTTCAAACCCATGACGCCTCCATAGGTCATCGATGTCGTAGTACTGTTGTGGGGTCACTCGAATTGCTCTTCTGCATGCAGTCTCCGGTGGATCTGCGTAGCCACTATCGTCACGACGTGCACCACCATAGCATTCCGGTATCACCTTCAAGTTTTTCTTCGCACCAAAAAAATATTTTTAAGCGATAAAAGGATATGTAATAGGTCGTTCGCTTTATTTTTTACTCATGAGATGTCCCTATATTAATTTTTAAGCGAACTGAAAATTCGTGGTTGTTTTTCTTGCGAACGTTTCGCTTCACATCGTTTTCGTATTGCGTAAGCTTTACATCAAAACATCGATAATATTTTTCGTTTCTATTGATTTTATATTGCTTGAGCGATTTCTAGTCATATTTATATTTATATCTAATTCTATTTCATTTTGATTTTAATTATCCTACTGATTCTATTATTAGTTCCATTAATTTCTATTTAGTTCTATTGATTTTCGATTGAAATCTGACATTTAATATTTTTGTCTTGCAATGGTTATCGGTAAGCTTTTCCGTGTTTGGTAAATTTAAGCAGAGTCAGCTTTATGGCCGTTTTGGAATGTGCAGAAACTAGCGGCCATATTTTGGCTATGAAAATAGCATTTGCAGGTATAAATTCACAATGAAAATTGTTGTCGAGCTAATTTTTGTCTTCCGATTGTTTGTGACTTTTAAAATGATTTCCTTAAATGTCTCATCAAGTTACTATCTGAAATTCTAGTTTTTTTTTTTTAAATTCGAACTCTAATTCGTAAATTACACAACAGATTTTCGGCTGAAATTTTATCAATCGTTACTTTTATTGCCAACTCTGTTTGATCTGATGAATTTACGCATAGTATAATGCAAAGGGATGCAAAAGCAGCTGTAATTTCATCGGTTTCCGTATCGATGCAGCTGACAACCATGCTCACGCATGATTGTTTTGACCAGTTTCGGAATGCCTAATGGTCAGCCTGCTAGCGATCCGTCGAATAAGCAGGCTGCAATCGAACCCAGGTCTTCCCGCATATGAACCGGGAGCTCTACCACTGAGCTACTGCTGGCCGTATATACTAATAATAATGGTTGTAATTTAGACCTTTTCGCTTAGATGATTGAGAAGATCGGACGGTTTGTCGAGAAATGTGAGCCGTGATTGTGTCTTTTTATCCATAATAAGTTTTGTCACTTGCCACATTACACTGAGAATCGCTGGTGAATTTATGATATACGCTTTGATTAGCTAAAATCATTGAAATATATTGTTGAATAGAGAATACAGTTTAAGCTATCGTTTGTTCATAGTGGAATTCGAACTAGAGCCCAAGAGAGGCTATATTTTCTTTTATACATTCTAGAAAGAAATGTCCCTATTCAAAGTAATAAGAGTGGCATCTTCAAAGATCGACATTGTTGTTACATATCGGTTATTTTTTGTAACAAATATCAGTAATTCTTTTTAATATTAAATACAGCACATACTAACAATATACAATATGGGCATTACGATACACCTCTGTTATGCCCTAGTTCTTATTTTACGGTTATTTTTAGTCTGCAATGAAAATTTTCCGATGCTAATTTCAAAGGAACTCTAGGAAAAGTAACACTTCTCAAGTTGACGTTTTTTTTTTTTTCGAGATTGCTTTTATTTCTCTTTATAACGCATTTCCCGTTTGCTAAATTATCAATAAGCACTCACATATTCGATCGATCATTGTCTAAAATACTTACAGTTTCACTGAAGTAGTCCGACCATACTTTGATCGTTAATCTGGCGAGTTTAGCTGGAGCGCTGAGTGGATTCAGGAAATCGGTAATATTGAGGCCATCGAGATCAAGTACAACAACAGCTGCGCCTGCATTTCCGGTTACTGCTTCACGAGCGAGTACCGCACGCGTAAATGACTCGAGTAACATGTAGTATGAATGAATCACATAACTCAATGGGATTACTTTCGTTATCTGAAACAAAAGTGTTTATGGCAGTCACGACTTTCTAGGGAGGAAGGGAGAGGGGTAGGGAGGGAGCGAGGGGGAGGGGGGAGGAAGTGGCATATAACATAGGCGTTATATCTTTTAGGAGGATGTTCTAAGTTCTAACATTAAATCGCTACTCTCCGACCCCCCTCCCCCTCCTCCCTCCGCCCCGTAAATCGTTTGACGTTTAAAATCGTCGTTAATGCACAAACTGCAGCTTGCACCAAATTACAGCCTGTTCATAGAGATTATAGTTTAAGAAATATATTTCTGCAACAAGACCCTGTAATATTATATTCCATCGACCTAGCCAGATGCAGAAATTTCGAGAGAGGGAAAGTAAACCGCCTTTGAAAGCGCGGGGGGGGGGACGGATAGGAATAGCAAAGGGGGTTACGGGAAAGTAACGATTTGAAAAAAAATTTCAGGGTTGCAAATTCAAGAGTTGTTGTGCCATCCTCAGCTCTGAAATTTTCGATGATAAACGAAGTCTCCGCTTTCAAATATGAAATTTATTAAAATTTTATTTGCTATTTTCTTGTCCTACTAATATCAGCCGATAACAAACAAGTAAGGCTATCTATGGCCTTCGATCACGAGTTCTGGAAACAGTCGATGTGTTTAATCGTAATTTCTTCATAAGTTAAAAGACTAAAAGAATTAACAGCCTTTAAAGGAAAACAAATAGTAAATTGTATGAGATGCTCACCTCTCTAAGATCGACACCGGACATCCTTTGAATAAAAACGGATACATTTTCGGAGTAATGCTCCTGCCATACCGTCGAGATCGAAAAACGCTGCAAACATTATCGTATTCAGTCAATTCTATACATTATTAATTCAATTCTATACATTATTAATTCAATTCTATACATTATTAATTATAACTCGACGTGTATACGATAGAGAAATTTCAATGAAACCACCAAAAGGCACTAACGAACCATTGAGCTTTCACCTAGACCTTACCTCATCATAATAGTTACTGTGATCGACGAGACGAAAAATATTTAATACCGCAATTTTTCAACTTCCAACAACCCGGGTTTCATGTTACGAATCAAATTACCTAAATTTTGTTTTAATTTCGTAATTAACAAATTATGTTAATTGATAGGTAAAGTGCTTAAGTGATGCGCGAAACACAGTAACGAGTAACGAGACTATGGCAAAATTTAAGCAATTGTTAATATCGCCAAATGTTTGCATGCGTATAAACTCTTTAAAAAGTGTATTTGTAGAAGTGGAAAAAAGATTTGTTTAGTTTTGTGTACAATAAATTCCGTTGTTGCATATGTAAAGCACTAGAATATTGAGAACAACGATAACCATAATCGATCGGGTGCCTTTTTAAAGAACATTTCATAAGAAATGATACTTAATCAGTTATAGAATCGTTGAGACCGGAATAATGCGATAATTATCACTAATAAAGGATTATCACCAGTGATTATCACCAACGATTATCACCAATGATTATCACCAAGAGCAACATTGAGAAGGATCACCAACGTTGCAAAATATGATATATTTTTAGATACCATTTTATGCGTATATTAGGCTGAATTCGTTACGCTAGCCAACCATTGTAGAAATGAGTGTTTAAAGATGCTTTCAAAGTGGAAATACGGTAATGTTTTGCGAGCAAAAATCGCTAAAAAGAATCACTTTCCTTCGCGAAAAATTTCCCTATATCTTACTCAAGGCATTCCCACGTCCTACTACTTACTCTTTGTGGAAGCTTTAGACGACATCTATGATAGCGGATTTCGTCGATTTGCCCGATAATGATCGATAAGTGTTAAAAAATCGGTTCAATAAATCAATAAATCTATAACCTCGAAAGTTTTCCTAGCGAAATCGATTTTTGTATCGAACAATTTCGTGTCCAATCGATCATAACCGAACGTTCGTCGATGCTCGAACACTTCACGCATTCGTCGTTCGATAGCTTTTATATCACCGTCATATGCACGCCACCATCGTGCCAAATAGAAATCCGTATCGAATTCCGTTGGAATCCCTTTTATGCGACTTCTGCAAAATACTTTCGCTTAATAAACTCATGTCTAGGGCAATAGACAATAGCCAAGAACATTAGGGATATACATGTGTGCAACGCACATACGAGTGTACCCGACGTTTCTTTTGCACACTGTACATTTCTTCCCATCTCATTGTCTTATTCTTAATGAAAATTTCAGTCATATTTAATATGGAAATTATAGATTTAATAATAACTTGCTGCTTACTAACATATAAAGCTCCCTGATGTTTTCGGTTTTGCTTCAGTCTCAGATATGAGACTGAAGCAAAAATAAACGTTGCATTGCTGTATGGATCGGAATAATTTTTGAATTCATATAGAATTTTTCATCTCACAAGTAATGAAATTCGCCAAAAAACAAGTTACAGATGTAAAGCCGAGCTAATAGCAAATTTTTGCTATAGCAAGATTACTACTTCTCCATCCTTTATGAGTATGTTCCTCTCATCTTTCATCTATGATAGTTTTATCACCTTTCCAGCCTCAGGTTCTTTTATTTTTTTCGCTTTTTTTTTTCTAAAAATTCTTGCCTGCTTCCAATCCAGGTTACATTTTAGCTCTTGCTTTATTTCTTGTTTATTTTCATCCTACCACTTCACACATAGCTAATTGAGCGATCATTATAAGCTACTTCCATACAAGTTTCGAATGCCGCATCGAAAGCCGTTGTGTGTAAGCTTTCTCAAATATTCGATCATAGCGGCGTTTTTTTTTTCGTAGTAACTTTTTAATACCAATAATTTGGAGCAGTTCAACGCTATATCTCACTGACGAATTAAATAATCGTTTTCTGCATTACATGATTTCTGCCTTATATGTCATTATGATTGAAAACATTAATAATAGTAAATAATATTAGGAAGTTATTAAGATAATTAAGGTAATTAAGGAGTTATTAATGAGGTAATTAAGGAGTTATTAATAAGGTAATCACAACTCTTATGCTGAATTGTATTTTTAAACAAATATGGTATCTTTTAACAGCAATATGTTTAAATCGCATACTGTTGTTATCTGTGCGTCAGTTTATCTTTATCTTAAGAAAATAGAGAAATTTCTGATAAGATAAATTAGAAACAATAAATTAATTATGCAAAAGTTTCAGCAATTAATTTTTTTAATCATCCACTGCATTATTCTAACTAGTGATATTGCAAACGGAATTTTTGCTGGTTGGAGATATTTTGAGTTGTTTTTTTTAAAATTTGTTCTGGTTATTATCTCTATTTGGAACTAGTAAAATTACTGGTGAATAGGATGATGCAAAAGGCAACGAAAACGTTCTATCAAACGCTTTTCGAAAGTTTCCTACAATATACTAAATATAAAACCATTATGCTTAGTTGAATATGATGCTAGCTTATGTAAGCTAGAGAATCTCGCCGATATCATTATGACTGCTTGTGTACGGCAATAATCATTTACTAAACAAGCGATAGACAATAGGTGCATGATACATTGAAATATTTAACAACGATGAAGGTATGGTACGAAGGCAACCAAACTTGATGATATCATGAAAGTTGCGGCCTAAATTTGGAGATGGAACAATGGAGGAGGGTTGACGAGGTTTGGATATTGTTTATTTCGACGCAAAAGCCATAGGAAACGATAAAATGTAATTGCGATAACTGTTGATTGGGAAGACCTACTTAAAAAAAAAAATAAAAAATATCGTTCATCTTAGTGATTTTTGGCGATGATATCGAATGAAAGTATAGATGTTTATCGCTATCGCTAAAGTACTTTTTCGTTGAAACGAAACAAACCGGCTGCTTTTTGAACTTTGAAGGTAAAAAGCTATTTCGGAAAAATGTATAATACGGAAGCAAAAGGCTGCGAAAAAATTCTTGAAATCATTAACGCATATACCCAAACTACATCAGATATTCGGATTTAATGAGTAATGAATATGGTTTCGAGCCTCATAAAACCGATATTTACCTAGGTAGGCTTACCTAAATTTAAAAACAAAAAGTTTTACCCAAATATAGTTTACGTAAATTTTACCAAAAATTGTGAAAATTCGCTTTTATACAATCAAGATTTGCCTCAATAATATTGTACAAAATATTTTATGGGCAAGTAACACTCTCAGTTTTTTATGGGCAATCGGATTGTGTTTCGTTATTTCCATGTATCATACTACGAGAATTCCAGTGGTTCACTTCATGAACAAAAAATTGGATACGTAGCCGCTTTAAAGTGACTTTTTTGGCAAAGTTTGTTTATTTTTGGCGAACTATTTTTGGCAAATTTAGCAAAAACGAAAAAAAACTTACCTAATAAGTTTAGCGCCCGCAATTTCAGCGTTCGTTATTGTCGGCGGTGTTAACATAGCGTGATCAGTTCTTTAACCTTCAAATGTTCGCCCATATTTTGCGCTGATTAGCCCGAATGGATTCACGAGACAATGGTACTGCATTTGTATCGTACGTGTACGCATGCTATCTTTTTTTTTGCGTATGTAACATAGAGAGAGAGAGGGAGAGAGAGAGGAAGAGAGAGAAGGAGAGAGAGGGAGAGAGAGGGAGAGAGAGAGGGAGAGGGAGAGGGATATAGAGAAATCAGAGGTAGAAGCGAAAATATTTCAAGCCGGCAAATACCTCAACAACGACAACGATTAGCAAATTTTGTTGCGTTTTTTTTGTTAGCCGATAAGAGTGTCACTTAAAGAGGGGCATTAACGATGTAACAATTTTTGTGTTATGAGACGATTGGTATTATCAGTTTTTACGAAATTCCGCATCATTCACCTGCTTACTTCACACTTCGACCACGAACAGCTTCTTAAACACCAAGAAATTGTTTAGTGACTCTTTCATCTCTCGCCTTACGTCCT
>JPKZ01001475.1:74516-84635 GCA_000803305.1 Toxocara canis | reverse complement strand
GGAAGTGAGTAAATACAGCAAAATGTTTTTTTTGCGTAAGGCAAGTGGAATAAAGTGCTTGCCTCTCATGGTATCGAGCCAATGACTTCTGGAAATGATAATCAAACTATGATATTCTTTTTTTCAGCTACAACAACACCGAAAAAATCACATTTTTAAGTCCAAACGCCAATCATTTGCAGTTTTCACTGAAACGTCCCGAAAGCAAATCACTACTACGTATGTATATTCGCCGGCAAAAATTACAGCCGGAAGACCTGGGTTCGATTCTCGGCTGCTTTCCCAACGGATCGCCAGCAGGTTGACCACCAGGCGTTCCGAAACTGGTCAAAACAATCATGTATGGGCATGGTTGTCAGCTGCATCTATACGGGAATCGATGAAATTACAACTGCGTTTGCTTTGCATTTGTCGGCATAAAAATCACCAACAAAGCAATAACACAATTCATAACATTTAAAAGTACGTACACATGAAAATAAAGCAAAGTAATTCATTATGTGAAAACAAAGAAAATTAATTAGTAAATGATTGATTTGTACGACGATATCCAACGGTCAAACAGCCTTCAAAATAGTCCTAAACAAATGAGTCTATAAGTTTAGAGATTCGAGATTCAACTTGAGCACTTTTAAATCTAATTGGTGCGAGTTGTTCGTAAAATCAGCAACCAATAGACGCGAATGAATGCATGCATATTTACGATGATCGCTGTTTTTCGGCATTATATGCATATATATGTAGACGTACACTTTGCCAAAAAAAACCGGTTCCCAACATGAATGGAATAGAACAGGACAACACAACACATAAAATAGAAATTGAAAATTTTTCATTGAAATAAATTTATTCGCAATATTATTATCAAAGTATGAATGAAAAAGATGAAATGAAAAATTTAAGAAATTTTTACAAAAGACTTGAGAATAAAAACGGTTAATAAGTGTAAATAAATGAAAATTCGAAAAAAAAATTATTTTCAGAAAAAAATATTGAACGTATAAATCGTGTTTGTTCAAATGAAAAAAAAACTCTCAATTTTTCAATACTTCTTCATCGAACACGATTTTTTTTTTTGCGCTACAGTAAACATTTTTAAGATTTAGAGAGCAATTTTTCACAGTATTATCGGTTATAGTCTTCTCATTTCGAACTCCACGTTTATCGAAATCTCAACTAGAAAATATATGAAAGGCGTCAAGTAATTTATTCAAAAGAAAAACAAATATCTCGGAGCAAAATATGAACCATCAACTTTTTTTTTTAAAATTCATTTTTCATCACTGTTCACATATGAATGAAACTATTGGCGTATTGCTTGCTGACTATGCATATTAGTTCAAGTTGTAGGCTTGATGAAATCGATGAAAGTGTACACTAAATGAAGCTAAGGTATATTGGTGGTGAGCTAGTCATTTTAAAGAAAATTCGATTTTCATTTTAAGCGATTTCTTTCTTATATCCATCAGTTAGTTGCGTATTTTTCTGTTGATGATCCTTATCGATTCTGGAAATGAACGTGCAATAGCAAAAGAAAAATTGCCACAAAACTGATGAATTGAAACGAAACAAGAAAACAATTCGATGAAAGCAACGATAATGATGAACGTTTCGAAATTGCTTTGCTTTCATTTCAACGTATTCTCTTATTTGAAAATTAATTTTATTTGCAAGAAAATTTTCAATTCTAAATGCTGAAATTGACTGATTGATTGATCGGTTGATCGACTGATTGATCGATTGATTGATTGAACGCAAAGTGGCTCAAAATTGAAAAAAAAACTAGAGTTTACTGACAATTTGAATTTATAAAGCACGACGAAGCATGCAAATACGCTTCGATCATAGCGGAGTTAATGAGCATTCAGATTATTATTCGTAAACTTAACTGACCGGTCGTTCGTTGAAATGACAATCGCCAAAAATATTCTCTATTGTGCATTATGGGAGCTTATTGTGTCAGTGTTCGCCTGTATGTATATCCGCTTGGTATGTTCAACTATGGAACAGTTCAAGTCATAGTATATATTGTAGATTTTACACGCCTTTAACAATTAGTGATTTGTATATCAAAAGCGAAAATAACAAGTTGCAAAACGCCCTCCTGAGGCTTATGCGATATGCGCTTTTTGCAAAACTTTCTAAGATGGATGGAATAAAAGCTCAAAAACGAAATGATGAGCGCTCGGCTACGCAACAGCATTTCCGCACTTTGAAATAGCGGTAGTAGGACGACGTGTCAAAACTGTTAGCGGTCATTTTACCGGAATTTTCGTTATCCTTTTCCCAAAATTGCCAAATTATTGCCCAAAAACTGGCATCTTAAATTACATATAACGTATAAAGGATAGTTTCCAATGGTTGGCATCGTATTGGCCCATATTTATATCACAAGAATTTAGCTTAGCGCAATTATTCATCTAATCTACCATTCTCGCCTTGTTATTTTTCGTATGCTATAATTCATCAAAGAATCCATGAAACATTCCCACTTCATAATTGGGAGCCCTTGCATGCATAGAGTCATGCTTCATCGCCAAAGCTTTTCTGGCTCGTCAATTAAAATTGCCAAGCAGACAGACTGACAAACACCGACATATACCTACATATGCGTTCACACACACGTAAACGCATATATTCGCAAAGAAATAATGTGCCCGTAATGCGATCCAAGGACCCAAAGATGCGTAAGTAGGAGTAGGGCTGAATTTAGTCTTGCTTAAACTTCCGTTTTTTTCGTTTTTGATGGGCGAGTAACCATAACACCTCGAAAATATATCCCTGCCCCCTGATGGCTTTCTGTATAAGCCTTCTTCTGCTCGAATATGCACCTCTCTTCGACGGTAATGGAATTTCTAGCCTTTTATCCTGTGTATTCTATCGCTTAAACATGAAAGATTCCCACTGCTCAACGACTCTCTTCTTCCATTAGCCAGATCTCGAATATACGCTCTCTCCAACAAACACTTCAAGTCCCGTCGCACATGTTCGAGCTTTACAGGTAATTTTTTCGAATTTAAAAAAAAAACGATTTTCTCTTAGAACGTCACACTTATCCTGTGAAAAACATACTCTTATGCTATGATCCATAACTTACTATTCCCCAGTGCGACAAGCAGCAGCAGCCCTCTCGTCTGCCCCGAGACGACTCATGATTTTGAAGAAAACGGAGTAAGAAAACTCCCCTTTTTCGCAGTTAACTCTTATTTTACAGCCTCGAAGCCATATTTCCGAGTTTATATTAGAACTAAGTGCAGCCAGAAACACATCGTTTTTTTCCTATCATTGTCCCTCGCTTTGACAACGTTTTAGAAAATTTGCAATTCACAGAGCACATTTTGTCGGTGTTTGTATGTGTGTATGTGTCTGTGTGTGTATATGTGTGTATGTGCGTATATGTGTGTATATGTGTGTACGTGTGTGTGTGTGTGTACGTGTGTGTGTGTGTGCGTGTACGTGTGTGTGTATGTGTGTGTGTATGTGTACGTGTCCGTTTTGTATCTGTGCGCCCAGCAGGTCCAAATATGAAGCCAGCGAACCTAGTTTTTAGATTTGTTGTGCACAATGTTCGCCCTGAAGCGCCTCCTGTTCTCAGTTATCCTTAGGATGAGTTATATTTCTTAAATGGTGCAAAGAATCGGCTTACTTTCTCATCTGGTCATACCGAATACCCGATCGTTCGGGCCACCAAACGGTGGTGAAATATTTGCTTGCGTTTTCATCGCTCGGATTGCTCGGCTAACCGATCAGTTTGCCCGTTGCATTGGTCTAGTCGCAGAAAAAAAGGTTTTTGGTAGAAGATTTACATGTGCGATTGGATCGGATTTTTTTTCATTTGCAAACGACTTATGAAGCCGATTAGTTTCATGCATTGCCAAAGCGCAAACCGTATTAGCATCCTGGCAAGCATTTAACTATGATTTTGATTTTTCATGCGATCCGTAATGAGGTGTGAAAAAAAAGTTATTCTTCTAAATCGCCATTGATAAACGATAGTCATCAAAGAAATATTTAGTTCCCTGTCTCATTTTTCATACAGTTCAAATTCCGCTCATATTTTGTTCACCATATGGTCTCGTCGTTATTTTTTTGAAATTTAAGGTAACAAAAACTTTCTTGTTATCTTCAGTTTCCCGTCATCTGTGGCCAAAAAATTCCTGCTATTCTGGCTTCATCAAGTATGCAATTTTGAACAGACTTCAACAATTAATGAAAACTCGAAAACTTAACTCAGAACTTAAGTTTGGCCTTTGAAGTGGAATCACTTCTTATGTTTGAATGTGCATGTTTCTGCGGTTAACCATTTGGCACTCACGAAACTATTCACATCAGCATTTCGCTCATGAGAATTTTTACGATCGCCAAACGGCTGCTACCCGCAAAAAAACATCCACATTCATGCATGCGTTCATACACTTTCGAATGCTCGTTCAATTGTGAATGATGTGAATGTATGATGCATGATATATAGAACTTTTTGAAATTTCGTTGTACAACAATTTGCGAGAGAATTTCTATAATGAATGAGAAGGCGGTGAAGCGTATCGAAGTGTAGAAAGCATGAGCTAGAAACCTGTAAACGATAACTAACTATAACTGTTATTGTTGTTGTTGTTGTTGTCTGTTTCGGCACATATGAACAATGGCCTAGAAAATGATGACCTACCGTCTCGTAATTTTTTACGCTTTCACGATACTATTTTCTTTTTTTATAGCCATTGAATGATGCGGTATTATTATTGGCTCTCTTTGCAATTGCAGATTGCAATGTGACTAGGCGGAACAGTTGTTATTTCGCTTACAATTACAAATTGATACCACATTACCTCGTCCATGCTATACGTTTTCGAAGGCATCCACGATATTTCTTTTCGTTTGTTTGGGACGATTTAAAAAAACAAACAAACAAACTCATTGAGGGTATCAAAAATATCAAACAATAAAGCTGTGAATGAGGAAATGAATAGAAAGAATTTTTTTAATTGGAAAAATCATATCTATTCGGTAATATAGTCAATTCCATTTAAAGATTTAATAGGCAAAATTCACTGAAACAAAATTCAATAAAAATAAAATAATTAATCTGTTCTTGAAGAACAAAAATAGTTCAAAAATGGAGACGACAGACGGTTATCAATCCTTATAAACTCTTTCAACCGATTGTTAAAATTTTTACAATATGAGGCAGCAAAAAATGTGATGAATTCAACATGTTAGACACCTAATCTTTGAACCTTTTTTTTGCTGCCGATCCGTCTAACAATTAGCAGCCCGCTACCGAACAAAAATATCAAACAAAGTGATAATTAAAGAATGAATTGGAAAACGAATGAAAAAAAGTGCGATAATATGCAAATTAAATTGATGCAAAGAGGTTTTGCAAATATATGACTGCAAAACGAATGCAAAAATCAAACATTGCAATAAATAATAAAATCATTGCAAAGTAAAATGATTTCAAGCAAAGAAAAGTGAAATCTCGTCAATGCACATTAGCATACAATTATCGAGATGAAAACAAGAGGTAAATACGGCGTAACTGCAAATAACAACAAAAAAAACTTACAGAAACTTTGCGTATTGCATAAGTCAACCTATCAATATGAAACGCTAAAAAGTTATCGTAATATCCAAAAGAGAAAAGAGGACAACTGATAGATATCAAATATACAGCTCCACATAAAGTCAGAAATATACAGCTCTACATTAAGTCAATATCAAATATACAGCTCTACATAAAGTCAGAAACTTTTTGCAAATGTATCTTCTGTCCATCTTATTTTGCAAAACTTTTTCCAGTTTTTGCTTCTGCAATTTTTGCAATTCTGCAACTTCTGCAATTGCAAAACGCTTTTGCAATATCATCACATTTTCTAAAGCAGACCTTCGCGACACTCTTTAAGCTTTTGTATGCATTTCAACAAATATCTCTGATTCTTTCTGTCAGTTAAATTTTTTAAAATTATTTCAATTTCGCAAAACTCAGCATTACATTTTAAATAAATTTGCAAAGAAATTCAACGCAAGGAGGAAAACAAATTTTCGATCAATTGTGCAAATATGACAAAATAAAATAATACGACGGCCATAATAGAATATGACAACCCTTAGAGACGGAGCAAATTTTGATTGAATGTCAACATTACTCTCTCTCTAAAAAGTTCTGCATTAACATCTGACCGATGAGAGATACTTTGCAGCGTGCAAAATTGGGCGAACATTGGCGTGACATTCGATGACACAGCGGCGGGAACGCAGAAACACATTGACGCTAGCACGTAGAGATTCGGGAATTGATGCTTCTGTTGACGCCAAAAGTCAAAACCATTGGTGAAATTTTCATCGGACGGCCATGTTATATAGTTGGCAGCATATTTCTCAACTTCACTCACATTGTCGCACGTTGATTCCAATGGTGCACGTTCACGTTCCCGGATAGCATGACTTATAAGTGAGATATATGGAGATTCCAAGAAAGTCCCTTCTTCTTTCACTTCTTCTTGTCTATCGTTGGCGATGCTAATCGCGTTCGCTAGTCGAATCTGAAGGATGAAATGATGATGAAACGAGTATAGGTATGGTTGTGTAAGTAATATGTCGAATGGAAGGGCGCCCTAAACTGGAAAAGACGCCAAGAAATGATACTACGTAATTGGCAATACGCAGGCAAGAATAAACATCAAACATTAAAAACCTAAATGTGAACTGCCACTCATTTTTTACACTCGGAAAAACGAGAAATGATACGCTCTTTTTCTTTCCAGGCTCCATACTATAATTTCATCGGTTCCCGTATCAATGCAGCTGACAACCATGCCTACGCATGATTGCCTTCACCAGTTTCGGAACGCCTGGTGGTCAACCTGCTGGCGATCCGTCGGGGAAGCAGCCGGGGGTCGAACGCATGTCTTCCCTTACACGTAGCAGTAGCAGGAACTCTATCACTTAGCTAGTACCCGTCCCGTACCTGTTACTAAATAAAAATTCTATTTGCTTAGCCTCATCCGCTAAAAAACGATTATAACGTATCATTAAGATTGCAGTGGTCGACCTGCGATTTTTAGAGAAAAAGATCCGGTACATTTCGAAGTGTAAATAGAAAAAAAGCAAAATAAGTACAAACCATTTTCTTAGTCACAGCGATAGCGGTCGCCTTACGAACGTTTGATAGCAAGAAAGCGGTTTTACGATCGAGGAACGTCGACAGAATATAAATCGGATCACTTCCGCATTCACCACTATGCAATACTTCAGCGAAATGAATTTTCAACGATTCACGAAGTGAGGCAGCTATTGCGCCAATCTCAGGGCACATCAATTTCTCGCATACCTAAATCCGGCAATTCCATCATAAAAACTCCAAGAGTGAAAATTCGCAAACAGTTTTAGACTTTAGAAGTAAGATCGTCTACTTACTGTTAAAGACAACACCAAAAATTACTGTTAAAGAAGGAAGGCCGTCTACTTACTATTAAAGACAACACCAAAATTCACTGTTATAACTAAAAATGCCGACCTTTTGCGAATGTCTCACTAACGAGTAGTGCATTTTCAAACTCGACAAACACATCGTTGATTTCAGGGCCGCCGAAATTTTTTTTTGGCTCTAACTGTATGGTATACAGCTTATAATTCCGTATCTCACGGCAACTGATGCAAAAGAATTGCATGCGATCAGCTGCCTTTATTAAAACGTACAATATCGACTCAACGCCTTATAATTAACGGAAAGGACTTGACATATCAATGTGTGCTTAAAAATTTTGATACCACTTAAAAGATACTAGAAAGTATTCGAGTTCAGTGCGATGTCTCAGTGTTACTGAGGCAATCGCACGCCGAGCAATAGCCATCACTTTTGGCTGTTGTAGCTAGTTTTAATACCACTCACTAGCTGAGCTGTCAGTGGTATGGTGGGAAGCAGCCTGGAATCGAATCCGGGTCTCCCCACATGCGAAGCGGCTCTCTACCATTGAGCTAATGCCACCCTCATGTATATTATAGTGAGATAAAAATTTACTTCCGAGGATAATTCAAACGAACGAATGAGTAAAATTGGGGAAAAGCTCCCGAATTGCTGTTCAATGGACAAAAAAAGTCTGAAATTTTCATTTTAAAAATCAAAATAACAAATACTAAAAGAGAGTAGAATCAAATGAGAACATAAACTCAAAGTTAGATGTTCCTGTAATTCGAGTACGACGGGAAGAACATGTGAAATGGTAGGTCGATTTGATTGTTGTAACAACACCGTCATATCGTGAAACTTTTGGAGTAATCGTACAACTTCAACGATACGTTGCAGTAATGGTGGTGTCAATAGCGCTGTAATTCTATGGCGAGTAAATACCAGGTCCATTGATGAGAAAATTTCCAAGAAACGTCTGAAATTTGAAGAATTTTTGCAGCATTTTTGCATATAATGGTCGTCGTCGTTCTCGGTTTTCAATTCAGCCACCTCTCCGCGCCTAATATTACTCTGCAGATAATCACCAATTAAACAGATCCATCCCCTCTCCTCCCCCCCCCTCGCCATGACATTTTTGATGGTAAGGAAAGGAAAAGTGCTACGAAATCTTTCGATAGACGTACATTACGTAATATAAACATCAACAGTTGCAACATACTGCAACGAGAAACATCTAAAGTTGCCTCCCTTTTTCTTTTCTCTACAACCTTTCAAAATCTGCTAGTTGTATGTATCGCCAAATTTATGAGCGAAAAACGAAATAATCGATTATTTATCATAAAACTCAAAAGAACAACATAAGATCAGTATCTATAGTTTTCGACTTCATAATCCGTCATCTGTTTGCAACCATACAGCGCTCTCTAATCGCTAGAACGTTTATTACTCTAAGACCGTTTCTCAGTCCGTTCTGTATTTTCCAGATGTTCCTTTGAATTCTATACATTTTATGTTACATTTTGTAACTGAAAATTCCGCATAAGATGTGCACAAGGATGCAAAGGCAGCTCTAACTTCATCGATTCCCGTATCGATGTGGCTGACAACCATGCCCACGCATGATTGTTTTGACCAGTTTCGGAACGCCTGGTGGTCAACTTGCTGGCGACTCGCCCGGGAAGCACCCGAGAATCGAGCCGAGATCTTCCCGCATACGAAACGTGGGCTCTGACACTGAGCTACTGTCCGCCTACCGCATGGGATGTAAATATGAAAAACAAAAAAGATTCATAAAACAACAAAAAGGTGAAACAATAGCCAATAACGCGATTACCACTAACCTGTAAGCGATGAATAATGTCAACCAACTTGTGTTGCCGGGGAATAGTAATTTCTTACCACCAGTCTCCAATATGAGCTCTTTCATGAGAGTAGCCGACTGAGTAAACAGCTTCAAAACTTCGAACACGTATACGCTTAGTTTCTGCATGAATAGGTTCTCTTCAAAACATTCTCTCAACACGACCATAAGTGTCTGTAAAGCCGATGGTATATGGCTGTCGATGGATGCAAAAAATTCCATCGGAACGACATCATCACTAGCGGTCAACATCTGCGTATCACCACCATATTCCGGTTTTATTACCAATTGTTCAAGTTGTTCATTTGACATATTCGACACATCCAACGGTTGTTGATCGTCTGAGCGATTGGCAATCGTATACTTGAATGGTTCTGCAAGCACAGTTCGCGTCATGGATCCGCCACTACAAATAAAGCGAAAAACTTTATGCGTAATTCCGTATGTTTCCATTACAGTGCGCACACATTCCATTAGATAATCGCTAGTGTGCTCTTTCTGCAAGTTCACAACGTCCAATAGATGGTGTGCGAATGTCTCCTGTTCTGGATCGAAAAAGTCGGCGATCACTGACACAAGTGAACGATCAGAAGAAGGACTGTCGATCGCTGGTAGTGAAATATTGACAGACACTGCTAGCACATCAATATTGGCTAGCGTCTTCTTCATACGATCAACAAGAGCGCCATATTCGCTCTTGATCGCCTTTGTGACATTCGTCGCGTTTGGCGGCTTAAAGTGTGGTATACGCGAAGTGTTCCTGCCAAAAAAAAGATCGCTCCGGCCTAAAGTCATTGGTTGAACAATGACTCGGGATTTTCATGACTGTGTCTTAACCTCCTTTTTTTTT
>JPKZ01001475.1:36802-51707 GCA_000803305.1 Toxocara canis | reverse complement strand
CTCATTCTCGCCGTACCAGCGCTCCTAGCCCGTGCGACAACACAGAAAATTTTATTAGAAAATTAGCCTTTAAAAAAAATTTAAAAATTTGCTCGTTTTGTCGTATGTGTCTAATTTTTTTGCGCCCGACATTTTTTTTAATACAAATGGGACTTGATTAATTTAGCGGCTAATTTTTACTAATGATTTTAAAAAAATGCTATTTATGCGTTAAATTATATAGCCCGTCTATCCTAGCTGTAACGAGCGCTATAAATCTAAATAATTTAAAATAAATGTTACTAGTAATTTTGTTTTTTTTTCGTAATTCACTTTTCAATATGAGTTGAGTGTTTTGTTTTGAATCTTTGATTAGTTCATAATGAATGCTCAGTTTGCCCATTCGGAAAGGTAAGAAACGATTGATGCTTGGCCGATATGAAAATTGGAGTGTATCGAAAATGTTTGTCTAGATTTTTAGATTTTTCGTAGATTTTCATAATTTTCATAATTTAAATATTTTCATAAAATATTCAAAGATTTTTCCGCCTTCATTAGGATAAATAAATACGTTCGATTACAGAAATAGTCGAAGCGATATAATTTTGATGGAGAAAAAAATTAGAATTTTTTTTCTTTCGTAAATTATTTTGGGTTCTTTATTTTTCGTAACAAAACGATAGAAGATAAAACATGAAAAATGTTTCATCACAAGCTTAAATCATCAACATTTTCTCATGCATTCGATAAGTGAATAGAACCTTTTCTATTATCACTGTGATATAATCAACTGGTGATATGGGAGGATGATAAGTCAAAACTGCGTATTAAATGATCACTAAGAAAGCGGTTCCTTTAAGATATGCTAATGTACAACGTCGAGAAGAACACTAAGTGTAGCTGTGCATCTGACTGATTCAATGCCATCATTTTCTGTTCTACTGGAAGTCGTTTTTTTTGAATTACGCAAAAATTTTTCATCGTTACGAGTAAAATTATTCTCGAAAACGTTCATTTATTACGAGTAAAAGTAATAGTAAAGTAATTATTACGAGTAAATTACTTTTATTACGAGTAAACGAGTATTACGAGTATTACGAGTGAAAGTAAAAGTAATTATTACGGGTAAAAATTACTTTTCAGATGAATATTGAGGAAATTTTACCGGAACTTTTTGGTGAGAAGAGAGTGTATTATTGTCAACGATGTCTCAATCATGGTCATGAGGTAAAACGAAAAAATCATAAAGCGGATTGCGCTTACAGATTTTGTATCTGTACTGATTGCCAGGCAAATTATTTTTATACTTTTAAAATTTTTATTTCTATTCATTTTTCACTTGCTGATTTAACTACGCATAACATGACTATTTACTTTAAGGTATGAGTTGTAAAGATTGAAAAGCGTCTTAAAAGTTTTTTTGAAGTTTTTCAGCGCTTACAACTCGCATCTTAAAACAGATTAGTACGCTTTACTTTATGAACGAAAATGTAGTCTTTAATTAAATTAATTTGCAATTTATAATTAAAATTGAATCTATAATTAAAATTTATAATTAAAATTAAATTAAAATAATAATTAAATCTCGAGTCTATAAACACGCAGTTATATGGCCAATACTTTCAATTTTAAATTTTGAAGTTTTTTTGGTCGAAAATTTTCATCACATATCTTTGAAGTGATGGTTGAATGAAGAAGAATCAACTCAACTGGAAAACTATTTGCCTTATTTGTCAATTATCATAGCCTAATTTAGAGAACTGTTTTCACGTATTCATATGAAATTTTTGGAAAATTTTTCAAATAATTTTTCACAACTGTTCTGATCGCGAACCCTATCCATCCCCAACTGTTCTCATCGGGAGCACAATCAATCCCCCCTTATTCATCTCAACTTATAGTTGTTGGATGCTGTAGTCTTCCATATTAAAAACTCTACCGAAAGAACAATGAAAAAAAAAACAACAACAACAATTGTCTATCACCTACTCCATACGGATCCCATTTCAAATATGTTCACCTCAAAAAGTCGAAACCTATAGCCAACCATTTTGGGAGCATTGTTCGACGCACCACGATAGGTATATTATACAGTTTAGAAGCCATCAAACGAATTTAACCCGATTTAAAACAGCGTTCTTCAAGCAATAATATAGCAGAAGCTATCTTAACATAAAAGGATGACCGAACGAAATAGCTTTGGCTTAGCTGATTCAGTTTGTTAAAGGAGACCTTACCAAATTTTTAACAGTTCAAAAACGAAAATTGTTAGCTATCTTAGTGCCGTTTTTTTTCCGTATTTTTTTTTGCGTGAATTTCTTTTCCCGTTTATTCAGATGGTTGATCGACGACGTGAGCTAAATTCACGTCTTATGCAAATTGAGGACGCTTCATCATTGCAATCGATTGGGAATGAGAATAACGTTGAAACTGCTTCAGCGTCCTCAGAACCTCCATTGTCACCACATCCTGTTAAAGGAAAAGGTAATTCGATTCTGATTTATTTTTCTTCCGATTTTTTTTTCTCGAACCTTTGAAATTAGCTTAGTGATATGTTAACAACAATATCCGCTTAAGGTATTTTCTTTGTTAAAAGATAACAATCTCTTCGGCAGTTATTGATCATACTAATCACAGATAACGCTGCATTGTTCCACAATTGTTGCGCTTTATCTTTATCCTTTGCTCCACGTTTAGTAGGTTAAACATTCGCTACGAAATTGGTCACATCTCATGTTTTTCTTCTGTTTGTATGTTTTTGTGTGTGTGTGTGTGTGTTTATGCATTTATGTGTGTATATTTGTGTGTATGGATGTGTATGTGTGTGTGCGTGTGTGTGTGCGTGTGTGCGTGCGTGTATGCTTACGTGTGTGTTTGCGTGTGTGCGTATGTGTGTGTGTGTGTGTTTGCGCGTGTGCATGTGTGTTTGTTTTCGTAGATGAAAGAGAGATGATAAGAGCTAAGCTTGTTCTGCTCATTTCTTTGAAAAATATAACTAATTTATTCTGTTTTTGATTTACTGATGTGTTTTTTGCTTAAACGATTCTAACATTGTTGACATTATTCGAACATTTCGTTAAAGCTTTCTTAATATTTTTTTTGGAACGAGAAGAAACATTTTAGGAACGGAGACCATCGATGCAGTGATTTATTAAATACATGTGTGATTTCAAGAAAATGAATAATTTAACTTATATGTTTCATTACGAATGAATCGAATCGAATCGAATCGAATCGAATCGAATCGAATATTTTATTTACTTTACGATGAATACTTTTTTTGCGATAATATTGTCGGTTAGATTTAAGTTCATTGGGTCGGGCTTTGAAAAATTATCAGCGTAGCTGTATGTATTTTTTTGCACATAAAATCGAGTGATATGCTTCATTGTTAAATTCTCTTACATCCATCTTGTCTTCTTGCCTGACGGCGAAGATCGAAATCCACTTTGTTCTATCTTCTTTACTGCATCGTTGATCAAATACTTCCTAATCATAAGCTTATTTTAGTACGTTTTTGCTTAAATTAGTAGAGCCTTCCAAGAGGAACGATTTGATTATTGCAGAACTCCATGTGTTGTCCGTTCGACTGATAATATGCTCAACCCATGGGCGTTTGTCGTCATAAATGCTGTCAACCCAATCTATTGTTATCTTAGATCGTTTTAGAAGTACATCGTTTGGAAGTTGATTTCTCAAGAATGTGTTTAACAACGGCCTGCAATTGCGCGTTATAAAACAGCGTTATTCTAAACTCATATTGTTTGTTTGTCGCGCATATTCATTCTATGGATTTTAATTGATTGGTTCAAAATACAAATTGCAGTGATTCCCAGAACTACATTTCCAATCACACTCTCATTGTTGAAAAATAAGTGAGATTCTTTAAGTAGGCCTTCGTCGAGTCTTTTAGCTTAATGGAAAATTGTTGCTACAGAAAGACGGCCGAATTGTCAACGATGCGCACAACATTCGGTACAAGCACGCTTAAAAGGACATAAACGTTGTTGTCCATTTCGTGATTGTCCTTGCGCCAAATGTCAAGTGGTACAAGAACGACAAAAACTTATGGCAGATCAGGTATATATATATTTATATTTTTCGATTACACCTTAAGTAACCTCTCAAATTTATCGACGATGAGCCACAAAACAGTTTGACCGTTGGGAAGAATTTCCCTACCACTCATTGATAACGAGTGATAACTTGTGCAGCCAGTTAAGTGAATCAGCAAGAAACTTATATGTTTCATTACGAATGAATCGAATCGAATCGAATCGAATCGAATATTTTATTTACTTTACGATGAATACTTTTTTTGCGATAATATTGTCGGTTAGATTTAAGTTCATTGGGTCGGGCTTTGAAAAATTATCAGCGTAGCTGTATGTATTTTTTTGCACATAAAATCGAGTGATATGCTTCATTGTTAAATTCTCTTACATCCATCTTGTCTTCTTGCCTGACGGCGAAGATCGAAATCCACTTTGTTCTATCTTCTTTACTGCATCGTTGATCAAATACTTCCTAATCATAAGCTTATTTTAGTACGTTTTTGCTTAAATTAGTAGAGCCTTCCAAGAGGAACGATTTGATTATTGCAGAACTCCATGTGTTGTCCGTTCGACTGATAATATGCTCAACCCATGGGCGTTTGTCGTCATAAATGCTGTCAACCCAATCTATTGTTATCTTAGATCGTTTTAGAAGTACATCGTTTGGAAGTTGATTTCTCAAGAATGTGTTTAACAACGGCCTGCAATTGCGCGTTATAAAACAGCGTTATTCTAAACTCATATTGTTTGTTTGTCGCGCATATTCATTCTATGGATTTTAATTGATTGGTTCAAAATACAAATTGCAGTGATTCCCAGAACTACATTTCCAATCACACTCTCATTGTTGAAAAATAAGTGAGATTCTTTAAGTAGGCCTTCGTCGAGTCTTTTAGCTTAATGGAAAATTGTTGCTACAGAAAGACGGCCGAATTGTCAACGATGCGCACAACATTCGGTACAAGCACGCTTAAAAGGACATAAACGTTGTTGTCCATTTCGTGATTGTCCTTGCGCCAAATGTCAAGTGGTACAAGAACGACAAAAACTTATGGCAGATCAGGTATATATATATTTATATTTTTCGATTACACCTTAAGTAACCTCTCAAATTTATCGACGATGAGCCACAAAACAGTTTGACCGTTGGGCCTATCACTCATTGATAACGAGTGATAACTTGTGCAGCCAGTTAAGTGAATCAGCAAGATTGTGAATTGTAAAAAAACCAGTTTCCAATTAGAATGTGAAATTGAACGCAAAATTTTCGACATGAAGGAATGACAATTGACGGTGGAAGAAGATGAATATAAAAATTTAACGCTCCAAAAAACTCCCAGACTTAAAATATTTATCAAGTACCGCGCGTAAGATATTTTCTTGAACTTCAGGCTTCTTTTTTTTTTCAAAAAATTTCCATCATAACGCAAAAAAAATTCTCTAAAATTTTATGGTGAGAAAGCGCAATTATTTTTTTCCGTTCAAAAAAAAGTCTCTTTTACGAACGAAAATAGTTTGCTGGTACTTCAAGGTCGCCTTAGTATTGGTGTCGCTGAATTCAAAGCAATTATCTAATGTTAGATAAAATTGCGACGGAGGCAGAAGAAGCAGAAACGAATGGACGTGGTTACCGACCCGGATGCAACACACAGCCCAGTTGGTAGGATAACCATTTGCTTCTTTTTAAATCTTTAAACTCACATGAACCTCCTGCGCTGAACGTATAGAAAATTCATATTCTGTGCACCATATCATCTCGAATAAAGCCCCACGAGTGGTATAAAACCACCCGGCTTTTAAAGAACAGTTGTTCTGCGGACTGGGGAAGGTGGGCTATTTTCTTCAGCCCTTACTTAGCATAATTTTTGGTTTTGATGCTGATAGTATCCCTCGTTATTTTCGTTGTTAGGGAGGGCGGGATGAAGATGGAGAGAGCAGGGAGACATTGAAAACGAGGATGGGGCTTTATTTGAAGCGATATGATTTATGTAATTAGAATTGATGTATTTTAAAAGTACGTATTGCATGTGTGTACGTGACTAAAATACTTTCTTTAAAGCATCCATTTCTCAGAAATTTTAGCTGTTGTGCTGTAGAATTGGCTATTGTGCTGCAGAATTAGCTATTGTGCTGTAGATTGGCGAACAAAGCGAACGAGTGAAAGAAACGTTAAAAAACTGTCGATGTGCCGCCCATTTCGAACAGCAAAAGCCATACGGTGTGGGCGACGTTAAGGGAATATTAAACGCGAATTTATGCTTTCGTGCATTTCTATACCAGCCAGCTTTTTTCCGCTCGCAACGACCACACAGTTATTTTATTAAACAAAAATAAAGTGCCGAATTCACTTTCTTCTCTCTCCATCCCCTTCTCCACTTCCCCCACCCCTTTCCCCACTTTCACCCATTCTTTCCCCACTTTCACCCATTCCTTCCCCACTTTCCCCCACCCACTTCTCCATTTTCACCTCCATTTCATACGGTATTATCTCTGCATTTGATCACCAATATTTTTAGCTGCATTACATGATGAGTTCATCCCAAAAATCTGCGGGAAATTGAAATGCTTAGATGAACCATAGAGCTAGAATGGACCATACTGTACCAATACTATACTACCATACCATACTATACCATACTATACCATACTGTGCCATACTGCACAGTACCATAAACCATACTAACAATTTAAAAAAGTCGCGTTTCAAAATTTCACCATCGCAATTGATCGTTGCGTACTCAATTTTAATTTGTTGTTTCGTCTCATTCATTCGAGTTTAGCGATGATAATACTTTTTAACACAAGTACATCAAAAGTGATACAACTTTTACAGTGGAAGGATCTGTTCATATAGCAGGATGTATGAAATGTGCGCAACAGGCGTTCGGTTATCAACGTCTATTGTCGTTTCTCGATCCGACTGTCGTACTCGAACCTGCTGTCTTTTCGGCGATTCTTGCTGCATGCCCTCACACAAACTGATCGACTGTCTTCGAATTTGATCACCGATCTGATCGAATTCAATCGAGAGCTCGTCAATTTCATTCATATCTAATGTGTCACGCTTTTCTGTATGATTCATGTTTCCCCGATCTTCTATGGTACCTATTTGCATACGCTTCTTCTTCATTTATGTCATACTCTCGCCTGGTCATTTTGTGCTAAATCAAATGCTATCGTTGCACGATGAACTTGCCAAATACTATATTCTCGTATACTCACTAAACGGGACAACAATAGTTTTTAGTTTTAGGTAACCAACCAATTGAATTCACTATTTGAATTTGTCGCCGCCAACAAAAACAAAACGTCTGAATGTTTGAGAAAAATTAAGTTTCTATTTCCGCCTAGTTTCACTCATAAAATCACATGAAATCAAAGCGTTTTTTATGATCGATGCGATAAATTGTTTTCTCGATCGCGCTTGACTTCCTGGCTTTTATCTTGACTTATATTCAAAAAAAAAGTCGATTGTATTGGTAGCCGCCGCTCAAGTGTATTCTTATGGACACAAGCGTATATACACATATATGAGTGAAGCTTTCAGAAATCTAAGCTTGACATCATTAAATATATGATTATGGCTTCTAAGCCAACTTTTCCAACGCAAAGACAATTTTGGAAATTGTCTTCTGCAATTACTGATAAGAGGAAAAAAAGAAAAGAAAAGCAATACAAGCACAATTGTTCAATAACGACGGCGAAAGCTGAACGAATAACAAATGGACACTTTCTTCTCTCTCTTCGTTATATTCATATTCCCATTCGTTTCATGATTTTAATTTGACGAGAAATATTTTATTATCAATGATAAAAATTTATCACTGATATATTCGAAAAAAAAACATTCAATTATTTAACGCCTTATTCGATAGCCGATAAGAAATTTCACTTTCGTATAAGAGATCAAGCGTCAAAAACAATGCGAATATTTTAGTGAACTATGAAATAAAAGAGGGCTTGTTCCCATCGTTGTTGAATTCAAATTTTAATTTTTTTCTTCAGCTACATTAAAAACAAAATAACATCTTGATCGCAGTTCATGCAGTTCGTAGCACAGTAATGCTACAGTGATATAAAGAGAAAAATTTCATATAAAATTCAATACTTCAAAAAGTGCTCACAGTTTTGGTGGTCTGAGGTAACGAAGAGGGGAGTGTCCAAATATGGAATTTATTCGTTTTTTTTAAAAAAAATTTATAATATTTTTGGAAAAAACTTTTCACAAATTGAATTATAAAGTTTTTTTTTCTGAAACATTTTTGATGACGCCATTGCGTCGATGATTATACGCCATTGTCGTTCTTGCTTTGTTTTATATACGATTTTCGATACGATGACACCGCTGTATGACTCTGCTGTCTTTATATGACTCATTTTACTCGATATGACTCTCTTTTATTTCACTAAAAATTCCCAAGCAACTTCCGAAAATGGCTATCGATTGAGTAAAGATTTTTGCCGAAAATAATAAGCAGTAGATTGAAAACAGTTTGAGTCTTTAGTGTTGACAAGAAAATTTTGAACCGAAAAAAAAAAGCTTTTTTTTCATCTTTTCAACATTCATCTATGTTAGAGTTTTTCAGTTTTTTTCCTGAAAAAATTCATTTCTTTTCTACGAAGTGTTAAACGCTTCGCATCCATTTGAAAAATTTCCTCAGTAAATGTTTTTTTCCATGTCGATTAAAATTTCTATTTTTATTTTCTTTTCAGTTCATCATATCGAAAGTCATTAATTACTTTAATTGTGTTTTCTTTTTTTTTTTCAACTGATATTCTCATAAATGATCTCTTTGTATTTTTTTGAATATTTTTTTCGAACTTTGCGCCAAATAGATTATGACCACCATTCCGTTTTTATTGTTTTTTTTTTCATAACGTTTGCAAGAAAAGAAAATTGAGAAGGTGATCTGTGACCGCATTGTTATCGGCGATCAAATGGAAAAAGTTTAACGATAAAGTTTCTATGATGGAAATTGGGCAACTGGTAACCTAAGTCCATTGAAAAGGAAGAAAGAAAAGATTACCGTAATCGGGGTGGGGGGGAGAAGATTGAATTCGAAAATGCCCTCTGTATAATCTCAAAAAAAAACTGCTATCTGTGCCGACTCGAAAAATTTACATCTTACCCACGGTTCACAATGATACTCACATTTTCTCTAGCACACGCAACGCAGCCTTACTCGACTACTCGATTTATGCCATCTTCCAATCATTCAATTTGCTCATCAATGAACCAACCAATCGGCTTATTAATTAATTAAACACTACCGTTGTTCCGATCGGCTTCTTTCATTTATTAGCTCTCTCAATAATAGCACACAATCGTCGTCTCTAAAGCTATCGAAAAGGAGAGCCGCAATGAGAAAGGTCCTCTTTAAAAAAAAGAACTATATGCTAGCGCAAAAAAGCAGCATTTGGGCTTACAACCCAATAATGTGCACGCACATCGATAAAATGTACCGTATCCGAGATTGGCGAGGAGCATAAAGATGCCGCATGCCGAAAGGAATCGTGGTGAAATAATAAAAGTGGCGAAGCGCAAAAACCAATTGAACTTGGACAATAAAGAGGGGCCAACTCTTAAAGCTTCAAAGTAGCAATTCGCCTAGTATAAATTGGAGAAAGAAAAAAAATGGATGGCTGGATTTTTCTTATGGAATCCGTTATTCTTTCGTGAAAATGAAACGTTAAAATTTGGGGATTTTTGAAAGTGTAATCTCAGAAGTTCAGAAGTTTTTCTCATCACTTTAGCGGGGTGTAGATTTTTTCCCCGAACATGAGATATGGGCAATCGATCCGGGTTAATAATAATTAAGAGGTTTCGTCGTATAAGGCGTATTCAAGAAAAGCGAACGTTTTATATTGCTAAGTATAGAGTAAGTTAGCTCAATAAGTTCTATGACAAAAAAATGAAATTGTGCTTTGGCAAACCATAAATGGGCACTATGTTTCTTCAGTCAACCGACGCCAAATCGTGGGAATGGCGAGTGTATTCCAGAGCAGTTTATCGCACAAATTGGCCCGATTTCATGTGATTTATAGCAGATTGTCTAACCAGAAGGAAGGAAATAGAAACTGAAGACAGCGCAGCTATATGAGCAAGTTTAAAAAAAAAACTCCCTCTTTTAAGCGATCACCCGGAGAATTGTATTGATTAGAAAGAGAATAGCACTATGAAAAATCATCTTGCAAAAAACTCATTCAATTTCTTCGAATATTTTTCCTACATGGATAAATTTCATGTAAAAATGCATGAACGTGCAATAGATAACTCGTGAACAATTACAGGAGTAACATGTAACACAGGTGCTATCTAGTTTTATGCGAAAATATTAAGCACCTCATATTGTTTTCCGCTTCATGAAACAGTATTCTTGATGGAAATAATATTTTTCTTAGACAGTTTAAAAATTCATAAGTCTTTCAGCGAACAAATAATAAATTTGGGATTTAAAAAGAGTATGAAAACAACGAACACTCATAGCTGGAAATCGGTTCATTCCATAGGATACTCTCAATGCATGCAGTCATATTTCTCCATTGCGATTGCTCTTCACCGCATTCCTCCAACGATGTGTCAGCCATTAAACGCGACAAACAACATGAAGAGGATGAACCGCAACAGTCTTTTGCCACTTAAATTATCATTGTTTATTTCGCTAACAATATAGTTTTTGCCGAGAATTTTTAAAATAAAATTAACTCCTCTCGAGAGGAAAAGTTTTACTCTACAATAAGCAAATATCGTATGAAAAGAGAACTATTGCAAAATCGACCGACGTCAATGGATTTTGTCACAATTTGGCAATTTATAACCTGAATTTCGACTGATTGCACAAGAAGAATAATTCGTTTTGTACAATCGAAATTGATATATTAAACGATTAGATGTGGCAAGAAATAGCCACCGTTTCTCCGTGTGGTAAATTTTGATGGTAGTTTTTTTTCACACATACATCACGACCAACAACACAACACAAAACCACTCCTTATTGAGAGTGCATGCCTGAGCTGCAATTTTGATTGTACTTTGCAAATGAACGAGTATGTAACTGTACGAGTAACCTTTCGCATGCATGCATGATTCGTGTGCAGCATCGGTGAGCAACCACCATTTTCGATGATACTAAATATAAGATAATATAAACGTTTGTCTACGATCACAAATCGAGAATATAGCCATTATTTGCATTGGTTGAGCGAATAAGCATCTGCTTACAAAAAATTCACGTCGAATGCCATATGCATTAAAATACTGTGGGCGTCTTAGGTTTCTGGTTTGCTTGAGAGGATAAGAATTTTATAAGTGAAAAAGGTTTTAGAATTTTTTAAAATTCTTTTTTTTTATTTTTAAAATTTGTCGAAATATGAAGCGATTTTGATCCTCTTGCCGGAGAAATATTAACAAACAATGAATCATGATTTCTTAAGGACCTCAAACGTTGTGCAAAAATAAATAAGTGTCAGTGCAGTGATCACTTTTCAACCAGATCAATTTATTGAATGTTAGCTAACCTTTGCTGAGTGGAATTGCAGAAATGATGCAAATGAAGAATGACGATACGAATATTGTGTGCACCATACGGCTTAATATTCGAAATGCTATACGCATTGTGAGCTATGAGAAGCGGTCGGCCGATAATGATATATGAATGGGAGAAGTGCTAATAAAATGTGCACCGGTTTTTTTTTGCTTAATCACCCACTGTAAGAGAGGGAGCGCTTTTGTGAGCGCCGAACATATGTGAATAACTTTTTAAAAATTTTGAAACGAAAAAAAAAACAGAAAATGATCTCTTTCGGCATTTAATACGATACTTTGTCCATTAATTTTGAAAAGTAAAGTAATTTCCATTTTTATTCATCTTTCAAATGCTTTCTCTGTGTATCGTTTAGCTTATAGCATTTGCAATCGTACAGAAAGAGGGACAGTTTATGGTGCGAAGTAAGCCATGCAGCCATATACTAGCCGATTATACTACCGCAGCACGATAGTACTATCCATGAAACCTGATAACAGATAGGTTTGATACTTTTATACCTTAAAAATTATGTATAGTCTTTAAATATCATACTCTATACGTACGCATAGAGCGATTTTCACACTAGTGAACATCGGTGTAGAGTGTGATCCACATCGATACGTTTACTTACCTGTGCATAGAGAAAGGTGTTTGCGTGTATATCTATTTGAACTTTAAAGCGTTTTGCATGGAACAGCTTTTCGTTTTCATTTCATGAAGATTCCGCTTCTTTTGCTGCATTCAGGATTATTTTTCAGGATGCAATAATGTGTCTCCCTTCCAAGCGGTACAATAAGCTGCTTAGCTTTTGTTGCAGTATGCAAACTGTTTTTTGAGGGTAGTGATATTGAAGAGAGAACATTTTAACCAAACCTCAGAGTGCCTTACTTTTATCAGTTAAGTTATGGAAATTGTTATTTCCGTGTTCTTATTGACTGATAAACTGACAAAAGTAAGGCACTCTAACTGATAAAATGATAAAAGTAAGGCACTCTAACTGATAAAATGATAAAGGTAAGGCACTCTTCTGGTTAACTGATTGTCAAAGTAGCTCAACTTAAAACCTATTGTATCTGTACGATGCAAATAGATTTTAAGTTAGGCCACTTTGACAACGCGCTTTCGTCCGCGATAATTTGAAATTAGTATAATCTAATAGTCAGTTTTGGGAAAGCATCTGCATGCTTTTAGGAGTTTGATGTTTTTCTTTTATCTGCGATGCTGAATGGACGCCCTAATTCTCCGAAATATTCTACATTATATTCACAGAATATCGTACAGATGCGTTTCGTTATTCAACACTCATCTGGTGAGTTAAGAGGACAGATTACATCACAGCATGATCTTTCCCGTATTCCTGAGGGAACAACAATAGCTTGTTTCTTGTATCCTGGTGCTGGAGACGATTTAATTATATTGGTACGCAAGTTGTAACCTCTGTTATCCTTCTCAAGTTTTAACCCCTAATTAATTAAATTATCCTTCTCAAATCCTCATCAACAAGGTCGATTAGTCGTCGCTAAATTTGCAGATGCAACAAACATTATGACGCTATCCTAAAGGTGCGTATGTGTTTGTTTATCTGTCTGTCCGTCCAAAAATTTAAACTCGGAAAGCATTGAAGACAGGATTATAAAATATGGTTCATATGATCTGAACCCTAAAAACACTTCTCCTACCAAATTTCAGGCCGATCCGTCGATTACTATAAGGTCTGAGAGGCACTAAAAAGGGCATAGGAAAAAGTGTCATATACAATAGGATTCATTTCATATTTGTTTGCTGAATTGTTTTTGAATATTGAAACGCAAAAATGATCGAGAACAAAACCCAACGATCGGTCATATACGATGGGCAAGCGAATTGGCCATATAATGAACGCTAACAGAAACGTGTGGAGCAGCTCTGCTTACCGATTTCATCAAGCACCAAAGTATGTTTTGGACGGTATCTTTTTTTGTCTTGGATGTAGAAAACCTGTTAGTGGTATGTGCTTGGGGAGTTTGAGATGGAAAATATCCATCGTTATTGGCTAATGTATAATATTTGTGCTAGAAAGACTAGCATTATATACCATTCGGGATCAATCGAAATAGTCAGGAGTTGTATCGAAAATTGTTCGGCGCAAGTAAACTGTAAGTGTGCGTGGAAAGCTCGACTAAGGCCAATTGGTTGTTCTGAAGATGCCAACTTTTTTTCGCCTCGTATGCATACATAACTTTAGACTTGTATTGTAAAAATGTTTCTGTTTAAGTAAAGAAAACAAAATATCGAAAGAGAATTAAAAGAAGAGGTTAAATGCAAAATATTATGAAGGCAATGCAAGCATTGAGTAAGCTTCATGCATGAAACTTGGCAAACGTCCGCATATATGATTGTATGAGGGTCGCAAATTCGTATATTCGTTTGTGCTATCAGCTCTGACAGTCTGAGCGGGGAAAATTAAGTTGAACTCAGTGGTGAGCGAAAACTGAGAACAACGCCTCAGCATATCGTACGAAATTGTATGTTGGGTTCCAGGAGGTAAGTACAAGAAGAGATCTTATACAAAATGTACTTACAAGAGAATTCCTTGCTATTGTCGATACTATCAGCTTGTTTTTTCCGTTGAATATTCCCAGCCCTAGCAAGCTGCCGTCTTGATCGGAGGTTAGGTGTGTTGCACTCATGCACTCATAGCATCGAGCGCAAAGACAAAAGAAAGAGCCGAACGAAGCGAACAAAGATGTAAACAACTCTTTCACCCCATTCACAGCTTACTCCCTCGCTCCAGCAGAAGCTCTACATGGTACATTGGCCCCACTGAACCACCATCGCATCCAGCATCCACAAGCCCGTCATACCGACACCTCTTCATACCGACACGCCCGTCACACCGACACGCCCGTCACACCGACACGCACCGACATGCCCGTCATACCAACAAGCCCGTCATGCCGCACTCTCCGGAAGAGCCGAGAGAAGCAAACAAAGAGTTCACAGCTGCAGCCGAAGATGCAGACAGCTGGAGCCGAAGGTGTACACAAATACCCCATTCACAGCTACATATGGCACATGTTCAAAGCTGGAGCCGAAGATGTAAACAAACCCCAACACATGGAACTCCTACAAATCGCTGTCATTCACATTCAAAGGACCAACCGATGATCCGCCCCTCATTCAAAGGACCGACCGACGTCCGCCCTTGTGATAAACAATCCCCCCTCTTTGATGCGCACTGTATATAAGCAAGTGATGTTGAGTATAAACGACTTGTTGTTCCGAGCTTGCTGTTTTCGACACGTCCCAGTTCTGACGCTTCTACAGTCCCAGTTCCAACGTTTCTACATTCCCCGAGCTAAGAAG
>JPKZ01001475.1:12375-28899 GCA_000803305.1 Toxocara canis | reverse complement strand
CAATATTGGGCGGAGGAGATTCAGACATCGCGCAACAACTTTCTTAAACCGCACCTCATGATTCGTTTCAATTGTTTGTGCGGCAGACTTGCCACTGCGCTTGATCATATTTGTCTTTTTCTTGCGTCATCTTTGTTATGTTTCGACCACTTACTCATATTATCACAAATGAATTTAGTAAGCACGTTAGAGGTATACCATGCCTATCGTGACGGATGGGAAAGTGAACAATAAACAATAAACAACAATTGTGCTCCGAATAGGCTCAAATTTTCGCCTTTATCAAATCCTTAAACTCCTCGGATGTATCATTTTCTCCTGATGCCTGCACCCGCAGACAATGAGGGGGAACTTCACTTTTGACTTTATTCAGCACTTTCCCATACGACAATATACTCCACTTGGTTTGGCGATCGAATAACTCAGCAACCAGAAAACCAAAGACGGCACGTTCAAAACCCCGGAGCCCTTGCTGTCACGAAATGAACAAAAAAAAAATCGCATAATATAACATATACGCCTTACCTCTGCCATTGCTGTAGCAACCACGTACGCTTCAAAAGCAGTATGAAGCGCAACGAAGTATCGCCAGACATATATGCTATGCAAGTCCCGCCCAGTTTGGCCTCAACACAGCTGTGCACCATGATACGACACTCAGTGAAATAAGTTGTTTACCGCAATCGATCGCGGACGGCGGAGTAATTTGTTGGTTTCTTCAACAGGGCATCGTTCAGCTTGCCTTTCGTATTCCACTGGCGTTTCCTTAATGCTCATGCCCGAGACAGAGATAGAGTAAGAGGGAGGGATGCAAGGTTGAGACTAAGAAGGTTCCGGTCCAAATTTGAAGCTGTACTCTGGTGATGGCCAAAAGAGCCGAAAATTTCACAATGGAGGAGTTTCACCCATTCGTTCTTGGTATGCTTCAATCACATGCAAAAATCATGCAGTTAACCGCACATTTTCCTTCTCCCTCATCGACGTTCACAAAGATCCATTGATGATATCCATATGAAAAATGCACTGTACATATGGCAGTACTGATAACACGATTAACTGTCGAAGCAATTGTTTGTATAAGGGGGTCAAAAATCGTCGCAAAAGAGTCAAAGTTTCTATTGAACGAATGAAAACTTGAACAGAAACATTCCATTGCTATGAAGTTTTTACTGCTAAGCGTTCTTTGTTAATAACTTTTTGGCCCAACGTCTTTTCAATTCGACATAAATGGCAGATATATTTAGGAAATTGTAAGTCATGTGCTCTTCTATTTGAACAATATACCGCAGAATCGACATTTCACCCCTACTTTATATTGTTTGCTTACGGTGGGATGTATGATAGGCACACATTTCGACTTTGATATTTTTCTCAAACAACACATACTTGGGATTTACAGTTGCCTCACTTTCTGATCTCCAATTTCCGAAAAACTTTGATATTACGATCGTGAGCCTACAAAATGGTTGTCATCCGCAAATTTAACAACAACGAAGAATTTTCGTTCACTCATTTGTGAACATTCACAGAGAAGGTGGAATTCGTATTTGGAGTAGGAGTAGTGTACGAAACTGAGACAACTAATTAGACCAATCAGCTAATTAGACGATTCCATTCATGCGTTTAAACCGTATGAAAGGTCTCAGTTTCCTTGTCGCTGTCAGTTAGGAGTAGTGTACGAAACTGAGACAACTAATTAGACCAATCAGCTAATTAGACGATTCCATTCATGCGTTTAAACCGTATGAAAGGTCTCAGTTTCCTTGTCGCTGTTAGGAGTAGTGTACGAAACTGAGACAACTAATTAGACCAATCAGCTAATTAGACGATTCCATTCATGCGTTTAAACCGTATGAAAGGTCTCAGTTTCCTTGTCGCTGTCAGTTCTGATGTAAGCTAAATGTCGCCTTTAAAACCCTCATAGGATATGCCATCGTTCTTTCTTTGCGTCCGCCCCCCTCCTCGCTTCTCCTTATGCAACATCTTTTTTCATCTGGCGTTTTCGACTAGTGAGGTGGTATAAGAGCGGGTAGGTTATAGCAACCCAGAGGTGGAATGCCATTTCGGCCTATGGGCTGCAACTGCAGCCAGAGGACATCGCGGAACCAAAGATGACCATGCGAATAGTCCTCAAACGCACTGCCTGGCCGTACTTGTGACCATGAGAACGTCTAATGGCACTGTTACGGCCTGCTGATCAGTAAAAGGTTGTTGATCTATCGGCTAGTGCAGTTCACTTTCCCAGTATCCTATCATCAGCTAAAAGATATAGATGCTTGGGGGAAGGAGGAGGAGGTGGAAGAGTAGGGGGGGGGGGGTTAGCCTGCTTTTTACTCCTTAAAAACAATCTAAAACTCCTTAAAATGCAGATTCTTCATGATTTCGACAAAGGCTGATAATGCCCTCATTGATTTTTGGCACGATCACCTTACCCATTCAGTAAACCGCAAGGATTTCAGCTAATTTAAGCAAAACGGAAAAAGGCTTAGGAATGATTGACGGCCTTAACAGTATCAAAAAGCTACAATTTCTTCGCCATGAGCTTGCTTTTACCATCGGAAGGGAATGGGGAAAGAGACATCTCAATTAAACTAAAAATCTCTCATTCATAAACTTATTAGTTGATTATCGTATTTTTTTTCGTGCCTTTCTTGTTTAATGAGTATAAATTACAAAAATCATTATCAGAACTAATAATTTCGTAAGGAGAAGTGGTTCGCCCATCATCACCAGATGTCCGCATATTTCTTTTGTTCAATCGAATCACTTCATATTCTCGAGGATCACTCGATGGTCGTCAACTTTATCGTTCAGCGACCACAAAACGTTTACAACTTTTGCATTTTACATAACAACAAATATTGTTAGTTTTTATTGCTTTTTATGTTATGTTAAAAATATCGATTTTTTGTTATGACAAATTTTCATTTTGATGCTCTCATTGAGCGTTTGAGAAGGAGGCAAACATGACATTTGTACTGTTTGTGTTATGCGCAATAAATTTAACAAACTCATCAATTTAAAAAAAAATTGTTAAGAGTTATGTTTGTTATATGTTAATTATTTGTTAATGGATTGCGTTGTTAAGAGAGATATAATTCTATTTGTTTGTTATCTGCGTGAAATTCTCGATCGTTTTTATGAGCCTCTTCCGCTTATTGTTTCATTCTTTATTTATTTATTAAAAAATCGTTTGTTAAAAGATAATGCAAACAGTGTAAATACAACCTTATCAATAAAGATATATCATATCCGATAACATATTGCAATAAACTTTCGTTGCGGAGCTGATATTTCGCCTAATGACTCCACTTCAACTACGAGATGGATGAAATACCCGATTAGCATCAAAATTTAATATCAATGAGCCCTTTTACCTACATCTCGACCAGTCATCATGACGATAGCGAAGAACCGTAGCGTACAGTACTTGTTCTCCTTAGACATCATTGAGGGTTGGCATGCCGTCTAATGAATCCGCTTATTCTATGAGTTAAATCGCTCAAATTTTTCAGTGAAGGTTTTTTTGAGAGCAGTATCACAACAAGCTAAAGTTTGGCAGTTTTTACCAATGACTGCACTAATGTTGCTTTAAATCAGAGAACAGATAACAGCTGCAACAGTAGAAACGAATCTGTTTTTTATTATGATTTCCGAGCACTTTCGTTTCCTCGATTGCCATCATTCATTTAGTTTTATTGATTCTCATGTTTTTTAATGAGGTGATCGCTGTGCATAGATCCGTCAATCGACATGATAGACGATTTACTCATTCCTCGATTTACTATTTTCGATAAGCTTAATTACTTGGGCTTAAAAGCACGTTCTATAATTACTTCGAAAAAAGCACGCACTATAAATTACTTCAATAGAGCGTGCTTCTATTTCTTCACTACGCTTGTGCTACAATGGATAATAATTCACAGTTCATAAGATGATCGAGATTTTAGCCTAGCTATTCTACCCCTTCTACATTGATATGATAAACGTTTTACTGATATGACAAACGTTTTACTGATATAATAAATTGATATCGTACTTTTCGCGTCCTACTGTACAAGATTCTAATGCAAAATTGATGATTTTCTCAATAAATGTACTTGGTTCATTTATTGGCTCCTGACAGAACTCTAGAAGCTTAAATTATTAGAAAGAACAATTGAATGAATCCGATTGTACGAGACAAATGATTTTGGGCGACAATGATAAATCATTCTCAAACATATTAGCACATTTCAGGATTTAGTGAAGTATTTAAAATTAGTTTTTAGTATTTCGTATTTAAATTAGTATTTGAATAACATACATAGAAATATTAAAACTAGTATTTAAAGTTTAAAATTAGTTTAGTTAAAATTTAAGAAAAATTAGTGAATTATTCAAATGTTGCTCGTTGAATCGCTTTTTAGCATCCAAAAAATATCACTCATCTAGTCCTATCCAACTTGCTCATTCCAAACCATGGTAGATATTTTTATACGATTTGATAAAACTTTGAATGCGATTGTAATCGGCGATCACGTTCGGATCGAGTGGCTATTTCTTCTAGAGTTTGCCAAGTTCAGGTCCTCCAACTTTGAATTTTCTTCATCAGCTGCATGGTATTATATGTGCCAGGCTCTCGCAACGTTATAAGGGGATAGTTTTATGCATGGCAAAATCATCGATTTCTTGTAATTCGAAGTCGATGCTTGAAATCTTCGAATTTTGTTTCCGCTCGACTTGTCTAATTTTATCAGAAGATGAAGTTTTTTGATTGGACTTTTGTTACTGAAACATTTTGATTGAATTTTCCTTTCTGAAAATTTTACTGAAAATAAAAGAGGAATTACTGAAATGATCATCCCACCGTTTGGCATCGATTTCACAGTTTTTCACTTTCTTCGTTGATCCAATAAGTTGTTCGGATCGTGCCCACCCACACTTTTCGCATCTTTTTTTGCCACATTTCGCAAATCTGCAGGAATAAAATTCCTGCTGACTATCTCGTATCAATGATTTGGCAAAACTGTGAATGCGATTGTAATCAGCGATCGCGTTCGAATCGAGTAACTGTCTCTTATTGAGTTTGTTATGATCAGATCCAACTTTGTATTTCGTTCGTCAGCTGTATCGTATCACATATGCCAGGCCCTCGCAAAGCTATGACGGGGTAGTTTTATAGATTTATTTTAATGGGCGATCCGAAGGCTGTATCAATGTCTAATTCCAGCAACTGTCTTCGAAGCTGTTCCGCTCAATCTCGTCGAGATTTCTATTCCAGCTTTCGTACACAAATTTTCACCAGCTTACGGTGTTGGTAAGTCATTATTTCCCCTTGACATTCTGATGGCCATCCTTTGTTCATTTTGATCTGAGTTGTGCGATGATCACTAAGCGTCAATTCGCCTAACACTTTCGGTGGAGCATTCGTCATTTCTGAGTGCAGCGATACAGGGAGCGGGCAATTATTTTGTTGTTTCTGGTTGCTCATTTCGAAAGGTTGAAAACATTGATCTTTGCAAGTTTTTTACATATTTAGTAAGCAGTCGGTAGTTTGCCGCAAAGGGCGCTAGGACTATAGAAGTTCAGTAGTATTGCAGATTTGATGCGTAACTTGTCATTTCCTCATTTTACGGATGTTATTCGAAATTTTCATAACTCTGATTGTTTTTCTTCGTTCTCGATCCAGCTCAACGTTCCGCGCTTCCATAGTCGCTGCTGTCTGAATCTTAAAGACCTTGTAGTCTGCGCATTGCAAATGATGAATTTGTGTAGTAAGTTCACACCATGTTTCGAAGAAACGCTGTTGATGGGCTTTCTTACCGTTGAAGCTACATCCCGACCAAGTTGTCGAGTCGACGAGAACAGACGACAGCAAATGGGTTTTCACGTATATAAGAAGGAAAGAAATTTATTAAGAGGATTCCGTTGACGGCGGGCGATAGCTCAGCAGTAGAGGTTTCGCCTCATGTGTGAAAAGACCCGGGTTGGGCCATCGGCTGTTTTGCAAACGGATCGCCAGCACGTTGACCACCAAGCGTTCCGCAACTTGTCACAACAATCATGCATGGGCATTGTTGTCAGCTGCGTCGATACGGGAATCGATGAAATCACAGTTGCCCTTGTATCTTTATATATTGTAATGAGGTGACAAATACGCACATATCACTGTTCGAATTGCGAAATGAAATCAGTGTGTTGTTATCCTTGCAGAGCGGTTAGTGTGGTGAAGATTGAGACGGATTACTTTTCACTCTTTTTACTAGGATGACTTATGGCTCTTCGCCATGTTACATTTGTATCTTTAATAGCAGGGTCTATAGGGTCTCTTTCCGTGCTTTTTGCCATATGACTGTCTACGGAGGTAACCATCGTCGGTCTCAGATCGGCTGCGATCGCCAACTGCTCAGCGAACTTCCTGCCCGATGTTTTCTATCTGATATCTAATTTTCCCACCTTGTCTCAGTAACTCTTACGAAAACGGAATAGGGTGCCTTTCGTTTGACAAGACGTATTCTACATTACCTACCATGTACCTTTCTACTTACCATTCTTTGCAACTTGGTACGCCTTAATGCGAACTTCGAAGGTGATGTTCGTATGGGATGAATGAACTCAAATGAAGGTGACGAAAACTTCTAGGGGGGGGGGGGGGGGGGGGGAAGAGAGGGGATGGAAATAAATTTTAGATAAATTTTGCGATTGTGCAGATATTATTGGAGGATATGCTGCGAGGTATAGCGGAATCGTCCAACAAAGTAATGAGATGAAACTGATGAGCGACATCTTCATGGACAATGCTGAATAGTCGATTCTATCGTTGACTTGACACAATACATAACTGTACACCACAGTTATGCATAACTGCATTCAATGCAATCAGCAATGTGTTTACTATATACGTGCATAAATGTGAACCTTTGATGGTGGTACATAAAATCGACTCAGACAAAATGATATAAATAACAATTAGGACAGCCGGTTGTGACAGATCATAAAGAACAATGAAGTATCTGTGCAAAAAAAAAGATGAGGTCACAGAGAACAGGTAAGGTTGTAGAGAACAGTTAGAGTTATAGAGGAAGCTTAAGTGCAGAGAATCGAGTCAAGTCGAATCGAATCGAATCGAATCTTTTATTTAGTCGAAAGGCAAGGACTACCTTTATGAACAATACAACGATGATACAAAGATGATACAAAGGACTATAATCAGATATAATCACAATAAATATATTACGTCATAACATATCACTAGATATCACTAAGTGCAGAGAATAGCTAAAATTATAAAAAACAAAAGGACAGTTGAGTAAGCACAAACTATATTGGGAAAATAATGAGCAATGATATATGTCAAAGTTATCATAGTTGGTTTATCAGCACTATTGCCTTCTTTCTTCTTAAACGTTGTTAGCACATCTGAGAGCAAATCGCAATTCATAATGTTTACACAGCGCTCTGTCTGTGACGATATGAGCCTTATCGACGGCAGTCTTGTTACTTCTGCGTCTCGTTTACTCATGCTTTCTAGCTTCTAATCGAATCAAGCGTTTTGTCTTTTTACTTTCATGTGAAGGCTGCTCCAACTGCTCTCAGACTCTTAGAATCTTTTAAGTTTGCTCATTAGTGTGCCTAGAATTGTTGGACGGGGTAGGGGGAGGATGGGGGAGGGAGGATGGAGCTATGAATGTTTGGCCTGAAATGATGGCTGTCGGAAAAAAATTAAGGATTTCGTAAAAAGAAAGAGAAATTTTCACTAATGAATATGATTTTTGCGTGCAATTTCTAATACTTGTTAATGAGTACGATTTTTATTTATTTTCATATTGCAGACATATTGATTATAGATTATTGATTATAGATTATTGATTAAATGGTTGCAGAATTTGCCTCCTTCTGGTCACAGTGATGTAACGTTATACAATCGTCCATTTCCACTCCGTTTGGCACATCCATCACTTTGTTACAAACTCACACTCCCACTCGGCCATTTCGATTCCCACGTATAATTACTAAAAATTCTGAGACAGTTTCTTTTTCAGTAATTCCGACGAACACATCATATGTTATTACAACGAAGAATCCATGCAGTAGAGCAGGCGTTTGCTGTAATTTAAGAGGGGATTCGTTGAACCGTTGGCTTCTCAACGTTGCAGCCACATAATTAACCATTAAAAAATAACGCCCTTACCAAAATTTGTCTATGGTAAGTAAGTTTAATTCTTATGCAATACTTCGAAAGCTTTCGATGACCTTGAACGGAGCATGATTCCGTCTTTCACTTCCACAAGCCTCAATTCCATTCTTCTCTTTTATAGGCCGATATCAAAAGGAACCAATATCTTTCGACTTCATTATTGGAAACAAAAATACCGAAGGGAGAATTTAATGCGAATACTACTTGCTAGTGTGGTGTGAGGTCCGCGACATTCTGATCTTCCATCTCCGAATTCCTCGTTCTTGTTTTTTTGCAGATCCGACGTCTTTCGGAACTTCCTCCTTCCCGGAATTTCACAACTATACTTCCCTCTTTTCACGTTTTATAAAAACTTTCATGATTCCCATTCTTTTGAAATTAGGAGAGGGGATTCGTTGAACCGTTGGCTTCTCAACGTTGCAGCCACATAATTAACCATTAAAAAATAACGCCCTTACCAAAATTTGTCTATGGTAAGTAAGTTTAATTCTTATGCAATACTTCGAAAGCTTTCGATGACCTTGAACGGAGCATGATTCCGTCTTTCACTTCCACAAGCCTCAATTCCATTCTTCTCTTTTATAGGCCGATATCAAAAGGAACCAATATCTTTCGACTTCATTATTGGAAACAAAAATACCGAAGGGAGAATTTAATGCGAATACTACTTGCTAGTGTGGTATGAGGTCCGCGACATTCTGATCTTCCATCTCCGAATTCCTCGTTCTTGTTTTTTGCAGATCCCGACGTCTTTCGGAACTTCCTCCTTCCCGGAATTTCACGACTATACTTCCCTCTTTTCACGTTTTATAAAAACTTTCATGATTCCCATTCTTTTGAAACTTTCGGGCAACGTTCATCAAATTTTGGGAAAGACTCTCGAAGTTTGGGGAAGCGTTTAATTTCAGTTTCAGCTATACCTGAAGGAACTAGAACATTTCCGTAATGCTCCTGAAAAGTCATCTTTTGAATACTGCATAAGGCAAAGCAATGCATCCATTAACCTCTGTCTACCATCGGGGATATGCGAACGATCTAATAGAAGTTGCTGCCAGTTATTTTAGTTGAAAGGCAAAGCGAGATCAATTTCTGCGAAGAATTCCCGACAAAAGCACTTTCTATTATTTCTTAAAGTAAAACAGTTTACCTAGCAATAACTCGGCTGCTATTACGATAAGAAGATGCTTTATCATAACTTAGATGTTACTTCTCACCGTCAGCTAGTTCGGATAGGGCTTCCAATGATTTTTTCATGGTTCTTCTTACTCAGCAATTGCTGAATCATTTTCCGCCCCCGCAACGAATGATTCATCGAAGCATATCGCAATGGCCGCTTTCTCAGGCGCTCTTCTCTGAGTTAGATAACACGCACATAGCGAGAGAGAGGGGTGGCATCGAGTTGGAAGCTGGTAGAGGTGATACCAATAATCGTTGTTTGTGAAAATACTACCAATGAGGGTAGTAAATTTGTCATCAACGTCCTCGTTCAGTGCATGCGAATAGATCACTGTTGTAATGGTTTTCTATGCGAAAGCTGTGCTATGTGGTCGGATGGATGTACAATCTATCAATAACTAGTACTACTAGTAGTGCCCTCTACTACTTACCTAACATATGCTCTATAGCACCAGTGTCTATAGCGTAAATGTCCAACGACACGCGTTCTTAAACTTTAGTGATCTCCGACATAACTGAGATTACCCTACCGGTTTCGGTGGGGTGGGTTTCCCAATTGTAACCGATCTTTGTCATGTGTCGCGAACCTTCATGGGGCGAACTTCTGTCAACTACCTTGAGGCACTAATGTCAGTGCGGTAAAACGCCTATTAGATAATGTGTCCCCATACTGCGAAGTAAAGGCTTCGAAAACACCTCCAGCCATTTGACTCCTGTTTGTTATTTCGGTGAATTATTGTTACTGCAGCCGGGTTCGTTATGAGGTTCGGCTTTATATATGCTCCTTTCAGTACCTCCTCTAGTTCGAGCTCTTGCTTGGGTGCCGTTGCCTTTTCGTCCGTTTGGGGGCTCACTATTTTAAAAATCGGTGATGGGGAACCTCTACTCCAGAAATTAATCCCTCAAACTACTTCCGGGAGACCCTTTGTCTGCGACTTTTCGGGATTATAACGTCTTCGAGGACAAGTTTCCCCCCCCCCCCCCCCTCCCCCCCCCCCCCCCCCCCTCTCCCTCCTCCTATTCCCTCTTCCTCTCCTCTTCAATACGGCTACATGTAGAGTGCTGAGGTTTCACAGACAGCGGACGATTTCCACCGTATTCCCGACTAAGTTTTGTTCTGAAAATTACCTTTCTTGTTAAGATCACTAGGAAGCTGCCTCCATTGACCGCAATCTTAGAACGATGTCTGTGGCGGGAGAGATGGTCGAGGCCTATTCACTGTATATACTTCTCTCATCCTCCCAACTCCAAACTTCGCCCATTTGGAGGGTGTGATGATGTCGACAGCACAAGTGTCGCAATTGACAGGTATGGAAAAAAAAAGATAAAGCCGGTTCATTCACGTGCAAAAGAACAGAAAAAATTAAAAATGTAACTCTCTTAGCGTCAATCATCCTTCCCCCCCCCCCACCTACCTTTCTGACGGTGAAACATGAGGTAGTGCAAACTTCTGCGATTCTTGAACATCCAGTCAAACTTCCCCCCCCCCCCCCCCCTCTCCCTTCATCTCTCCCATTCTCTCCGAGTCTTGTTTGCCGGTCATTTTGCCTTCGACTTTTATCCGCTGCATTCACCACGCTATTTTACGCTGCTACGTGCTGACGTGTTGTTTTTTCTACTACTTAATTAATATTTCTGTGTACCAGTTTTCGTTTCGATTCTCTCTTCGCTATGCACTTTTGCGAATTTGCATTTGTAAAACGCATTATGAAAATATCGTATTGGTTTGCATTTCTGTGTGATGTGTGCCTTTAAGGCAGTTTCAGTTCCTCAACTGCTGAGGGTAGAGTTAAGCAATGACCCATACTTGAGACGACCTCACATATCCATCCTCAAATCGTTTCATTGATTCTGGGGGAGCTAAGAGCACCTAAAAGTGCCAAAAAATGATGCCAAAAATGATGCCAAAATGATGCTAGAGATGCCAAAAAAAAGATGCCAAAAATGATGCCAAAATGATACCAAAGATGCCAAGAAATAAATTAGCACATGTTTTATATCGGTCGGATTGCTAGACATTTTCGGCGCAACAAACATAATGAACATTTTGTACGGCCATTCGGAGGGGGTGGAAACATAAATTTTTGCGGCATAAAGTTTCCTGCATATGTTTATTCACCTTTGACTTTCTCGTAACAAACCAGGGCTACTTCGATTAGTCTCAACTGTGCCGGAAAATTACTCGTTGATCTCAGTCCCGCTTAAGAGGTTTCATTCCCATTTTCTCTTCCCCGTTAAAGAAAAAATGGAATTTTTAGGCGAACATTTGCATTTCGGACCGATTGCGCGAGGAAATGAAATACACTTTTGCTGTAGAAAGAATTCGCAGTTTTTCGCATACCCAATTGTGCAATTACTGTACTATACGATATGACAGTCCCGTGACATGTATTCGGCGTTCTGTTATTGCCTAATCGAATTTTCAGTAGTGAAATATTGTCTTTTGGCCTGTGAAAAGAAAGGTGATTATGGTTGTTCATCCGGTCTTTTTCGCCTTCTACAGCGGTCCTTCTAAACAAAGCGCTTACTTACAATGAGACGAATCGAAGGACCGTTATGGTAGTCCACAAATTGCGATACGCATATAGGTAGTCGATTCAAAAATTCTTATAAGCTGATTCCACATCCTGCAATAGTCACAGATTATCCTGTAGTGGTCAGTCTTCCCGGCACGTTAAGATAGCTGTAACTCTTTCGAGATCAGTGCATCGATTTGGAATTGAGTATAGGATTGAGGGAATTAAGTCTATGGGCATTGGCATGTGCCTAGCAGTTGTGCCTTATAGACATTACTAGTTTACTCTCTAGTACCAATCTTCGATGTAAAATTTTCACTCATTATGATAATTTTCGTTCATTTCGAACGCTATAATTTAGTTGATTTCTCAGTAAACTAGTAACGTCTAGTACCAATCTTCGAGTACGACAGTGTTTGCATGAAGAGCAGGTCGACCTCACCCGTCCAGGAAAAGAGAGGATTATCCACAAATTATGGCAGATGATAGGGGCAGGCTTGCCGTCTACGTCAAGGACTCGTCGACCCGAGTCAATGTGCTCCCGACTCAAAGGTTTATACCGGCGCATCTGTTGCATGCTTAACGAGAACTATCCGGCCGGTTGGTGTGCACCAGATCCGTTCACTTATGAAGTAATAGCGTTTCCGTGCACGGACCGTTATGTTTTTGACAGAATGCAGTAGCGTCATTACAGCTGGACTAGCAGCGTGGTCTGTATCGATCCGGAAGGAGAGCGCAGGACCACTAGGAGCGGTTTAGACAAGGACCGTGCGTAAGCTATCGTCGTCTGTTGTTGTTCACTAGCTACGATTCATGCGCTTCCTGACGGAGTTACCTCTCAGTTACTGTCAGCATTGTTTTGCATCAGTTAGGGTATTGCCATGTCTTCATTTCTGAGTGGGAAGTTCATATCGGGCGCTCATAAATCACACGTATTGCACCGTTGTGCGTGGGCTGGAGTTATTGATTCTACAGTTTTCTGCATTTTTTACGGGGAGTTTTCTTTCGATATGGTGGGGGGGGGGGCAAAAAACGGAAGTACGGTATATGTAAAACGAAAGTGTATATTTCACGTGGACGGTTTTAGAAGTTCGAAAAATTTGCAGAATTCGATTATGACAGATTCAGCAAATTTTTCATCCACCAAATTTGCAACATTTTGCATTTTTTGCAAAAAAGATTGTGCAAACTTTTGCAAATTTGCAAATCTTCTCGGAATTTAGGACAGTTAATATCAGCACCGCTTTAGGTTATTACACGTCCGTTTTGCATTCTTGCAACGTTTTGCAGTTTTGAAAACTTGCCGTCGTAGAAAAGTTATGGAATTCGGCGAATTTTTCGTTCGCCACCGTATGCTTCTCGCATATCTTTCACATGAGACCTCACATCATAAACCATGTCTACGAAACATATCCTAGTTTTGGTCTGCTTTTGGTCCCTTTTTTCTATTCCTATTCCTCTCTATTCTTTTTCTTCATCTTGTACCAGATAGGTATTGCACAAGCAGTTGCTAATGTTCGAGTGGCAGTTCGTGTGTAGGCACAAGGGAGCTAGCCGTTCGTGAAGAGATTTCGAATTATGCGAGTCTGTTGTGCTTTTAGGGGGGGTTTTTTTTTGTTTTGGGGGGGGGGGGGGGGCAAAAAACGGAAGTACGGTATATGTAAAACGAAAGTGTATATTTCACGTGGACGGTTTTAGAAGTTCGAAAAATTTGCAGAATTCGATTATGACAGATTCAGCAAATTTTTCATCCACCAAATTTGCAACATTTTGCATTTTTTGCAAAAAAGATTGTGCAAACTTTTGCAAATTTGCAAATCTTCTCGGAATTTAGGACAGTTAATATCAGCACCGCTTTAGGTTATTACACGTCCGTTTTGCATTCTTGCAACGTTTTGCAGTTTTGAAAACTTGCCGTCGTAGAAAAGTTATGGAATTCGGCGAATTTTTCGTTCGCCACCGTATGCTTCTCGCATATCTTTCACATGAGACCTCACATCATAAACCATGTCTACGAAACATATCCTAGTTTTGGTCTGCTTTTGGTCCCTTTTTTCTATTCCTATTCCTCTCTATTCTTTTTCTTCATCTTGTACCAGATAGGTATTGCACAAGCAGTTGCTAATGTTCGAGTGGCAGTTCGTGTGTAGGCACAAGGGAGCTAGCCGTTCGTGAAGAGATTTCGAATTATGCGAGTCTGTTGTGCTTGCCAATGAGAGCCAAACGAACGTCACGAAAAATGATTGGATCAGCGAACTGAAATTGGACGATCCAAGCGAGACGACATTTGGCAGCCAGTCTGCCAAGACGGCAGGGATGGAGACCACGTCCCAGCGCACAATCCTTCACTTCGTCGGAGTGTTGTTGAGGCATTAAATTCTGAATGAGCCTGATTTTTTTTTCGAATGATCGATATTGAAAAGATCAAGACGAGAAATGAAGGGAGGATATCGAGGCAAACAGTTTGTTCGTTCCCATCTGCCTTTAGATACTGTTTTGGATACTGTTAGCCAAAAAAGGAGTGGGCTAGGTAACGAGGTTTGACGGTATCACAAAAAGAACCTTCAGTGTACGATTACGAACCGGACGATCGAGCCAGATGATACTAGTGAGAAGCACAACCGTTTTCTAGTTCGGAATCCGGATACTCAAGCAGGCTTCAGTTTGTAATCGATTGCATCGTCTATGGCAGCATTCAGCCGCCATTCCACTCAAGTCGCATTGCCGTATTTCTTTGCGATGACACACTACTGCACCACGACTGTACCTAGTGATATTATTCTTTCGCTACGTCGTTCGATATGATCTACCAATCGATCAGAATCTACCAAAATATGATCTACCAACCGATCAGAATCTAAACTGCTGAAAAAAACATGAGGAAGGAGGTGTCCATTGGGATTAGCATATAGCTAGCGGATCTATAGCTATGCAAATATATCGTTTATTATGGACAATGCTTACCTGGTTGGAAAATTATAGAAGTCGGTTCTCTCTCAGTACTTCGATTGGAAAGGAGTGGGCTAGGTAACGAGGTTTGACGGTATCACAAAAAGAACCTTCAGTGTACGATTACGAACCGGACGATCGAGCCAGATGATACTAGTGAGAAGCACAACCGTTTTCTAGTTCGGAATCCGGATACTCAAGCAGGCTTCAGTTTGTAATCGATTGCATCGTCTATGGCAGCATTCAGCCGCCATTCCACTCAAGTCGCATTGCCGTATTTCTTTGCGATGACACACTACTGCACCACGACTGTACCTAGTGATATTATTCTTTCGCTACGTCGTTCGATATGATCTACCAATCGATCAGAATCTACCAAAATATGATCTACCAACCGATCAGAATCTAAACTGCTGAAAAAAACATGAGGAAGGAGGTGTCCATTGGGATTAGCATATAGCTAGCGGATCTATAGCTATGCAAATATATCGTTTATTATGGACAATGCTTACCTGGTTGGAAAATTATAGAAGTCGGTTCTCTCTCAGTACTTCGATTGGATCCACCACTGAGTTTGGCGCACGCTAAGATCTACAGCATTTATTACAAAATATCAAATTTCGCATTCTACCTTCGATATTTTTCAACTGAAACTATCACATACACGCAAAATGCGACGGGCAAAACATATGAACAAGTACGGCATCATCATGATGCGCTTTGCAAATGCAATTTTGTCAAAGCACATAAAGAGCGACCATGTTTTCAGGTGACTATGGAGAGCGTTAAGGTGCAAAAAGTACAGAATATCAATATGAAGAAAATGTTGGTTGAAAAATTCGTAGAAATACAAGCAATATTAAACGACCAGTATAAATTCTTTGCCAGGGAGCCACACATTATCGCTGCCATGTATACTTTCACAGCTGATTTATTCGTGACTCCATTGCAACGCGCTCATAAAGCGCTACGAAATACAACCAAATATCAGCCATACTTCGATGAACTCAACGCTACGATTGAATGGGCTGAATTTATGCACGCAGGATTGCTACAAGAAGCAGAAACTTGGAATATATTTTGTACAACATATGAAAAGATCAGTGTACAAGAATCATTGCTATGGTTCACTACTCACATCGACAATCCAAATTCGCCTCTTGACAACCGACAAATCCAATTGGACATGGTTCAGGTGAGTTTTCAATTCGTTCTTTCTATGGCATAAGTTTATGTGCGGGAATGTGCATGCATATGTCGATGTGTGAAAACTTGAGTGTGAATGTGCATGCATATGTCGATCAGATGTGTGAAAACTTGAGTGTGAATGTGCATGCATATGTCGATCAGATGTGTGAAAACTTGAGTGTGAATGTGCATGCATATGTCGATCAGATGTGTGAAAACTTGAGTGTGAATGTGCATGCATATGTCGATCAGATGTGTGAAAATTTGAGTGTGCTATTAAACTTTGTGCAAATTGTTATACTTGATCAGCAGAATTACCTTTGCAGAAAGTACGTCTACTTTTTTATAGCGTATTAAACTGTACCATTGTGGGACTCAGTTTTCAATACAAAATCAAGTTTGACGATGCAGAATAGAATAGCAGCGCAGCGCATCATCACTTTAGATATAAGATGTAGATTTAATATACCTATCGTTTATTTTATTTGGGAAGAGGATCGGAAGGGGGGGGGGGGG
>JPKZ01001475.1:0-10596 GCA_000803305.1 Toxocara canis | reverse complement strand
CCCCCCCTCCCTCCCCACGCATACAATAGCAACTGTTATATGCGCTTTGTAAGTCGAAGACATTTTGCAGGAGTAATTTAAGTTCATTAATTTTTCTCAAATACTGTTTTCTATTGAAATTTCCTCATCTTATTCGGTTGAAAAGAGCTGAACTTTTCACATCTCCTTGGAACTTTCGAAGCGTTCATAATAAGTAGTACTATTGTATGGTCGACCCGTTGATAGATAACGTTGTGCAAAAATGTGAACGCTGTAAAGTCCGCTCAAAAAAACTAACCTGAAATTAGGTAATGGGAGGGGATAACCGTGCAAAGGAAATGATGTTTAACCGTTTATTTGAAGAGTAAATAGTGAGTAACAAGCAGTTTGTCGCAAATGTACTCATGGCTCCGAGTAATTAACATAAATGAGCATCATGATCTCCTCTAATTGGGTGGGTGATAATGAAACTTAATTTTGCGAATGTCCCGCGATAGGAGCAAGTAGTGAGGAGCGAGTGCGAAAAAGAATTTGAAACCTTGCGAGCAATAATCTATTCTTTTTTGCCGGAATCTTTTTTATTCAAATCCATTTTAAATTATGTAAAGCCAAGAAACTTGTAAAGCTGATTTATTCGGCACCATTTTTGAGTGTACCTGCTTCTATTCGTTATTTAGCTTATATTCCCTATGAATCTGTCACCAAATCCTTCTCAATACGTCTACCACCTAGTGCCGATAATGGCAAATATTTTTTTTTTGACGATTGAATCCTCGCTTCATTTCAATCCGAATAGGTTGAATAGTTTAGAAAATGATAAGTGATAATGATAATATTGATAAGTGATAAAATGATAATAGAAAATGATAATATTCTGAATTTCCTCAATTGGTTTAGAAAACTGTTTTCTAAAATTTAGCCTTCTTGATTTTTACAGTGCCTCACGCTTTCCTTGAATCGTCATGAAAAAGAATAAATGGCTGTTTTAAAGATTGCGGTGGATTATCTTCGCTTCGTAAAGGCGACAGTGGCTCATATTCGGTGTTTCATACAAGCAATAAACCCACTAAAGAGCATGTATAAATTCTTATACTCCATTAAGGTAGGCGCTTTACAAGTTCGCATCGCTTTTTATTGTACGCAGTGTACTGTGTTACGCAAATGCATAAAAGGCTCTCTTTGAGATTGAAAAACTTTCGTGAGGGTTAAGCAAAACAGATTTTTGCATAGCCCTCCATAACCCCTTACAATATGTTACTTGCTGTCATGAAATCGGGGGGAGTGTGAGTTGGGGGAGGGTGAAGTGGCGATAAGAGGATAAAAGTTTTGCTGTGTTATGTTGTTCTTGCAATTCATTTTTAATCCCTTTTTAATCGTGGAAGTGTCTTCTTAAATCCTGGATTACGCGTACAGCGAACGAAGAGCGTACTCATGACAGAATAGGAGAAATGCTTGAAGCGGCTGAGAGATTTCGGGAAATTTTGGAACTCTGGACATTTGCCTGTTAATGATACGGGCATATATCCATACAAAAACTCTGAAATGACAATGCTTAAAGAATCAAGTGAACATTCGTTGTATCCGTGACACTTACTTTATGATTTTGTTCCGATTTGAAATGAACATAGCCAAATTTTTATTTATGTCCAAATGGCATATGGCACAAAAATGGCACATATGGCACAAAAGATGCGATATGGTACAAAAATGGCGTATGCCATAAATTTTTTCACCTGTATTTTTGTATATTCCTGTTACTATGCGCCGTTTCTATCATGAATTATATCTTACCAATTGTGTTGAATACGACAAGTTTTGCATACGGTAAACAAATCGCTTTCAAAATATCAACGCCAAAGTCCTGAGGATAAACGCTTGTGCTGTAGAAAGCGAGCGGGCCCTGGAGCGATGAAAACTTGAAGAAACAGGAGCGTTTCTCGTTTATTTGCCTTACGTTTATAGTGCAAGGTATATGCCACGTACAGCAGTGGTGATGCGCTGCAAAATTTCATTTTTTTCACTCCCGGCTGCTTTGCCAACGGATCAGCCAACAGGCTGATCACCAGGCGTTCAGAAACTGGTCAAAACAATCTTGCGTGGGCATTGTTGTCAGCTGCAACGATAACGAGAATCGATGAAATTACAGCTGCCTTTGTATCTTTGTGTCTTTGTAAAAGTCGATATTATCACATTTGGTTCGAAGAAGGTATTGTTGAATGTGTTAAAAAATGTGTTTTGAGCACAAACAATGTGCCGCATGATATCAGCTCTGGGCGCAAATGCAACCGGTTAAAACTTTGCATTGCATTGCATTGCATTGCACAAAAAGTATATTCCTTTGAATGCGTTTACTTAGTTCGAAACCTCTCAGTTCGAAACCTAATGACTTACATTGTTTTTTTTTGAATAGGAAAACACGAAGGACGTCAACGAGTTGGAAAAAATCATCGTACAAAGTGTTGAAAGCCTCTTCGGAATAGCGCACGATGCAGAGAAGTTACTCCGCAATGCGGATGCTGCTCCGAATATGTATGCAATCACAGCTGCATTGCTTGTGATTCCTATTCGGCGTATACAGTTGGTACTCCAATCTGCGCCTAAACATAAGCCAATTCTCCCTGAAAGTGCCTCTACAATTGATGAGACAGAAAGTCTCCAACTGCTGCTAATTGAAAGGGGACTTAAATGGCGAGAGTTTATTGCTAAACGTGACGAGGTTCAATCTATTTTGGTGAACATGCGGCGACGGTTCAATCAGCGAACGTTGGAACGGCGTTTTGAACGCTCCGTCATTCGTTTGAAAGCGTTGTCGGTAAACTTTAAAATTTGTTTCTACCGTAATGCTACAGTATGCAAATGAACAATATATTAGAGTCAACAAAGCTGCTAACTAACATGGAACAACCAAAATCGAAACTTGTTTAGTAACCATTATTCATATTTCACATATCCAAAATGAAAATTTTGCTGAATAATTATTCAGCAAAATTTTCAACCGAAAAGGAAGGGATTTTACATGGTATTGCAATTGTGATTTTGACATTTGACCGATGAAGAAAAAACATGCGAATTAATTTCGATGCAATCCCTGAAATCAGCTTCATTAATGTTCATTGTTGTTAAATTACCAATGAAATTAGCACACTTCATCAACGTTCCAGCGAGACTCTTCTTTTGTCTTTTGTTGCCGCTCTTTTTGCAAAACGGATTTTTATAACGCCGATGTTTTCAAGAGCTACCAGATTTTTTATCTTCGCTAAGCTCTTTTCCTTTCACGTTTTGCGCTAAATTCTGGATTTTCCATTTCTGTATGTAATCCTAGCCAGCTGCAGTCCTCATTTGAATGCTTAATATAGGCATAATTCATGCCTTATTAGTTGTTCGCAAAACTTGTTTCAATAAACGGAATGGAATGATTAACGAGACACTTTGCTAGAACGAAACTTTCTGCTGCGAGCTAGAAAAAGGGTCAAAATTTAGCAAGAAATAATTAGTACCGTTAAACGGTTCTATTTCACTCAGTGAAGCCTTAGAACAATGTGGTATAGTTCCAGCAGGAAGAGAAAAGTATAGAATAGTTCAAGATTTATCGAAAGAATTTATCGCACTATAGGATTCAAACTAAGCCTTCCAATCAATGTTTGTCATGCGTAGATTTTCCATCTATTGTTCTCCGTTGATAGTCGAGCCCCAAAAATTGATTAATTAAAAATTAATTAAGGAAGATAGAAAATGTCTCCGCCAACTCAGGACGAGAGTGATTAAAATTGCGGATTTTATACGACGACAATGTCCTACGAAAGCCGCATTTGCACAAGTTCATGAACTCGAAATGGACGTTGAAGAAACGAAACGTCAATGTGACGACCATCTGATCTCGCTAAAGACCGAAATACAAAATGAGGAAAGTTTCATCGAATCAGTGCAACAACTTCAGCTTCAAATCCGATCGCTTGAGAGTGAGGTTTCCGATGCTATCAATGATCAACGACTTCATGAGGTAAACAATGATAAACCTTTTATCAATTCGACTAGTTTGATAATAATTTGTTTATTTTTTTTCAGGTAGTAAATAATGAGATACCAATATTACGAGCACGAATTCTACAGCTGAAAGCAAAAGGTAATGAGTCGGGAAAGCAGCGTCATTACGTTGAACACAACACAGAACCAGCAATTAGAGCACTATTGGCGCTTAATGTGCTAAAACAAAACGGGATCATTAAGTTGAAACTTGCCGTTGCGAAACAAGATGGAAAACGTTTAAGTAAACTGGAATTGGCAAGATTACGCTTCGAAGTACACAACGAGCAACAACTTGCCGATTTGGAGAATCAATTACAACAACTAACAGTTGATGATGAAACAAGGAAAACATTGACCGCACAGTTGCAAGAAATCAGTACCGAGAGTAAGCAGTATGAAGCCGCACTCAGCAGAAGTCCCGATACTACGGTACAGCAATATGATGAGATCGATGACAATTGGAAAGCAGCTGGTCAAGATGAGGAAGAAATCGATCGACAGCTCGATCAAGTCGAAGAACTTTCACACGATTTGAGGCAACGAACGATTTCATTGCTCCCATCTAGATTGGAGGACAAGAAGGCGCAAATATCGCAAATCCCGTTCGAGGTAATTGTTTCTGAATTTTGAAAACGTATCTATAATGAATATGCAGCAAGGCTAAGGCGAGCATCAAAATATGCAACACTATTTAGCCTTGGTACTTGTTTACTTGTCCATTACCAAGACATTCTAAGATATTCCCAGTAACTTCGAACCAATTGATGGAGTTGTTCGGATACCACCTGAATAAGTATCTTATTCTTTAAGTGCTCTGAAAGATCTAGCTGTGTTGATTTGGAGTTTAGCGCTTAATGAATCCGGATAATTCGTCAGTTCTATGCCTGACATAATGCCCATCCAATTTCATAATTCACAAAAACTATTACCAGTTAGTAGCTTTTAATTAAGATCTTGTTACTTTCATTGATCTTTAATTACTGCAACTGTTGGCTGCCATTTAAGTACTTGTAAATCTCGATCCCTCACTTTTTCAAGCTTTCCATTTCATCATTTAGGGGTCTCAAAAGAGACGCTGAGATCTTACTAAAGTATTATTCAACAGCGTGAAGAGTACGACTGCACCCATCGTTTTATTTTGCGGATCACATTTGAAAGAGCGTTCTTTCTTCTTTTATATGGCCAAACAAACATGTTCCTATTGAATTTTTGTATTTACCAGCTAGTCAATCAAATAGATGAACTGTGGAAAATTATACTCGTAGGGCCACTGAAAGTAAAGTATTATTGCAAGTAAAATGAAAGTAAAGTAAAAAGTTGAAAGTAACGTGTGATTTAATTTGAAGGATCGGAAAAAAATCAACGAGAAAGTGGACACAGAATTATTATCATCAACATCACCGTCTTACGAAAAATCCTCAGCTGCAGAGTAAGAAATTGTTTTTTTATGTCTCGTCGATTTGTTAGAAATCATTTGTGTAGATTTCCTCCTATTTGCTTTTTTTTTAAACCAATTGATCACGTAAACAATTATGGTTCGGCTGGCCAATTGAGGTGACTTCTGATCACTGTTTATTGCCTATGATCCTTATACGAAGATACACTTGAAGCTGCAATTAAGTCTCACTTCGCCGCTGGGAATCTAATGATTTCAGTAGAAGAGGGGGGAGGGGGAAGGGCATAAAATGCTAGTTCAGGAGGAGGCTGTAATTTCTGTCTTCAGGATTCCTAACTTAGCTTGCTCAGTTCCCAATGCTTTTTGTAAACCAACGTTATCTTCATAAGCGCTTTTACTGAAGCATATATGCTACCAACAAGCGAAATTCAACAGTTTATCAGTCAATGCTTTTCGAATGCCCCAAAATACTCTACCAGTAGTTACTTCTTTTGAGTTCTCGAGATTATTCCCATATATCGTACGATATTCACTAGGTAAAGTGTGCTGAATTTCATCGCTTTCTAGCCATATAAGATATGACCAAATTCATAAACGTATATGGTGAAAATATCGGCTGAAAATTGCTCATAGTTCGATGTCGTTTTGCAGTTTTAATGTTTCGATCTCCGAGGTACAATGTACGAATATCTTCCTTGGTGGTGGTGGATTCGGAATGGTTTTTAAAGGAGTTTATCGTGGTGAAACGGTTGCTCTAAAACGGCTTCTATCTCAAACAGACGAAATACGAGACGAAATGAAAAATATTGCAACACTTGTAAAGCTAAAACATAAAAATTTACTCGCAATTTTGTAAGTAAATAATTTAATACTTATTAGCAAATAAAGCGCAATGAGTCAGGCAAGTCGAAATAACAACTAAGTTTGCGTACGAAGAACTGAATAAGGAAAAGTACTGAAAAGAAAGACATTTACTATTTGACATCAACCAATAGAAATATCAAATGTTGAGTTTAAATTTGAAAAGATTTTAAGTGACAAAGCAGTAGAGGGATGAATTGTGATTTCTTGATGCTCAAAATGAAACGAAGGGAAAATTTTGAGACGATTTCCAGATACATTTATATGGATCGGGATGTTATGCATATTAGACGTTCTATGCAAATTTCAATAACTTAATGAACTTGTAGAATAATATATTAAGATATTGTTTAGCTGGTCTGCGCAGATTCGAATTTGGGATTTTTCGTTTTTTGTTGAGCTCTTGAATTTAGCGATCTGAAGTAATAGACTTTTTTAAGTTAGTTTTAATAGTCTTTTAAGTAAGTTAGGAAAGCTTTCAAAATTTTTCTTCAAGATGACATAATTTTTAGTAATACTTGTCGGCAATCAGTTTCCATAGGAGAAGATAAGTTATAGTGTATTTTATAAAATTTTGAACTAAATAATCGATTTTTTTAAAGGCTTCAGTTTCTGTTGAGATTTTTGGGGAAGAATTTTCAAAAAATTTTATAAAATCACAAGGAAGTGCGACGACTTTTGTGGACTGTTGCCTTTTACTGGTTTGGCTTTCATAACGATGACGATAGAGCCAGTTTTCGGGGAATGTGGCAGAAGAATTTTTCCCGTTTTGTTGAGAATTCCCATCTTTTAAAACGAACAGAAACGGCACTCATTTTAAACAAATCTTACCAGTGCCGAAGTGCGATATTTGCAGATCACTTTTTACTTTTGTACATAAAAAAAGTCGCGTTTTTTCATAGGTTTTTAAAAGCAGCTTGCAAGGAACGTTCCAGTGGAAATTACATGAGAAAATTCTACGGATCTTGAATTCGATCCGAAATTTTAAAACTGTGAGTGGATGACTAAGAGTTATTTTAGTTTTTCCAGATCGAATCGAATCGCCTGATCCAACTTCCTCTTTAATTGCACATTTAGGAAGATCGTAGATCAGTTTTTAACATGATCTCCAACGAATGATCGTTGGAAGTTATCGGTGATTCAGGCTTACATTTATACCGTTTCTGGTTGATGAAATGTGTTTTTCGGTCGTCCGGACGCTATACGTTTTGTGTGAACATACGGCCGTACGGCCGATTACTGAGATTACTGGTTTATTAGCGAACTATTAACTGTCCATTAGTGGGCCAATTTATTGATTTATTGATTTTTTTGGGGAAGGCATTTGGACGTTTCATTATTTTCTAAGTAAGCAAAACTGTTTCTTGCAGTGGTTTCTATATGGATGAATGTAGTGAGGGTATCGGTTGTCCAACGATAATAATGGAATATTGTTGCAATGGCAGTTTACGCAGATGGATCAATGGATCGGAGCGAATCGCAAAAGGTTATTTCGTCAAGTGGATGCAACAGATTGCCGCTGCAATGTTTTATCTACATAATTGCCATATTGCGCATCGTGATTTAAAGCCAGAAAAGTAAGAGAGCACTGTATTTTCTTATTTGGCATTATTCCAATCGCAATACGGAGAAGCTTTGATCGATTAAATAGATCATCTTTGAGGAGTTTATAAGCTACAGATTTTTTATGCACTTTTGCAAATTTGCAATTTGCAAAACGCGTTATGGGCCAAACAACATGCAGTATGACATATTTTTTTGTGCAAAACGCACTCCCATTTACATCTTTTGCCTAGAAACTGCAATTTGCATATTGCATTCTTTATTCTGATTAAAAACTCCTTTTTTTCGAATTGTTCCGGGCGCCATTTGGGTGGAAGAGTGCCGCACTTAAATCCCCCCTCTCATATTTCGCTTAGTTGAAGGGATACTAGACGGGGTATTGGAAATGAGAGCTTTAACTGTTTGTCAAAAACATGGAAATTGCAAGTTGAGAAGCGTATTTTTATACTGTGACCCTATCTTACAGGTACTGTAGTAATTAGAATTGGCTCATATAACAGGTAGATATCCTGCTTCAGATAGCCTAAACATGGGTAGGAAAATTCCTAATTTTCTCCATTTTTTTTAAGCTCTCAACATAGCTATTTGAAAATCAAAAAGAGAATATGCTTCTTAAAGCGTTTTAGTTTAAAGAAGCCAAATTACAAGTAGCTGCATATCATTGCAAATATACAATTGATTGCAATGCAATCAATTGAATATTTACAATCATCGCAATCATTGCAGTGATTGCAAATATTCGATTGCAATCATTGCAGTCATTGCAAATATGCAAATTCAATTGATCTAGGTACTAGACTTCAAATTCCAAGTAATTGCCTCTCACGTGCAATTATAAAACGCTTTTTTTGCAGTGTGCTTCTCGACGAATCGTTAAGTGTCCGAATTTGCGATTTTGGTTTATGCAGAGAACTAAATAAAACGATTGATACCATTTCGTTTTGTGGGACCGACGAATATATGGCACCCGAAATTATATCTCGTCAACCGTGTTCAGTAAAGGTATTATTGCGATTTTTTTTGTACCTGACTTTACTCGATCATCTGAAGTCATAATAGTGATGCTTCAAATACAAAAGTATAGTTAGTGTTTCCAAAAAGGTAAGCGGAATAGGCGGGACGATGTGTTTTTAACATATTGTTTATGCATTACGATGATTTCATGTCCTTCTTAAGAAGGTCTGTGTCTGTCTACGATCCGGAAGTTTCAGCACGAAAACCACTGAAGTTAGGGTAATGAAGTTTAGTAGGTATAATCTACATGTCTCATTAACTCTTCCTGTCCCTTATTTCAAACTGTTTCATTAACACTTCCAAAAAGTTCTTCATCGTTGACGGATGTAGAAAAAGTTGCATGCGTTTTACAAACGGTCGAACTGCATGTTCGATAGGTTGCGTCGAAGAAAAAGGAATTTTCAGGAAGTGCAGAAAATGGACGGATGTGATAAAATTTGAATTATATTGTCATTTGAGAGCAATTTATGAACACGGCTAGTTTGGTAGACGAGTCGCTAATGCCCACGTTATGCAAGCTTCTTATTAGTCATTCTCCGATACGTCTTTTTTTTTGAGCTAGAGCTTTTCATAAAACAATCATATTCGAAGCACCGGTGACTTGCGCTCCCCTCACCCATGCCCAGCAGGAAAACCTCAAATGAACTAACAATTTGTGTTGTCGGCTCCTTCTCTTTGCCGACGAATAATGCTTATGTCATGTTCATATGTGTTCAAGTTCCATGCGTCTGCGGCAAAAAAAAAGAAACCAAAGAACCATCAGTTGGTTCTAGCGATCGTTGGCGAGTGGTAGCTAACATGTCACGTTAAAAAAAAAGATCAAACTATGTAGGTTTAATTAATTAGAATCTTGATTGGCAAGATTCGTTGAGAAATTGAACTGCGCATAAGGAAGTCTATTAATTAGTAGAAACTCTTTGGAGGGCAAAACAAATGCGAGTACATGCCAAGGTTTGGTGCTTTGGCGATTCGCCAATCATATCAGTTCATTTCATGGATCACTCGCAAACGGTGAATATTCAAATCCTATTCGACTCGGCTGCCCGTATAAATCTTCCACTAAAGATTCGTTTTTCCAGGACTTATGTAAAGAGTCCGCTCGGTGAAAACTCATGCAAATTTTTTTCCTCCTCCACCTGCCTTCCACCCCCCCCCCTCACCGGCACAAGAAAGTCTCCTCCCTTCGGCATGGGTGAATTGGTTTAAACTTTGAGGTGAGAAGTGACCCTTGAGTACTGTTTTAATTTTTTTACCTACCAAATTTCGTAACTAAAATCTCTGTAATTCTTGAGTTGAAATCACCAAATAAACAAGAGCAGACACGCATGTACACAGGCCTATACGAAGGCCGTAATGCTCTAGGAAATGTATGTTTTGCCAGAATCAAAAAAAATGAACACGAGTGCTGCTTGAAACCAAATTTTAATTTTAAAAAAATCCTCCGAGGAAAGTACGCTGAACGTTACAACTTGTGAGCAAATTTTGAACATAAAAAACGCTAATAAAGTATTTTCGTTTATAGGTTGACGTTTGGAGTTTCGGTGTACTCTTTTGGGAGACTTTGACGCAGTCGAGGCCATATGGGAAGGCGAATAATTGCAGAATTCTTTTCAAAATTGGGAACCGCCGGTATGTATTGCTCATTCCAACAGATTGTGCCGATTTTACAGCGAAGAAATCGTTTGATCGGAAGGAGAACCAGTCACGAGTGACACTCAGTATCTCTCACTCTCCATCCCTCCACTACCTTCCCCCCC
>JPKZ01001474.1:736156-781430 GCA_000803305.1 Toxocara canis | reverse complement strand
CCGCCGTCCCCTTTTCAATGTGTCTAAAATTCGATGGTATTCCATTATTTCTCTGATTGTAACCGCACCAAGGTGCGACGTTAAAATCTCTCATTCATGTTCATTCCGTTCTTGATGGCTTCTTGATGGCAAACACACAGCTGCTCATGGAGCCTTTTTCACATAATGCGATGGTTCGCAAAAAAAAAACGCTCAGAGGCATTTTGTACGCCCCGTAAGAAGAGGGAACTTTTTGCAAAAAGTTTGCGTTCCAGCTCACTCATATGAGAAGGCGTTGCGTTCGGCGTGTAATGTTTTTATAATACTTATGTGTTGAACAATTGAACAAGCCCGTGGTTTTAGTACAGCAGTATCACGATTTCAACAAAGTAAACTCCGTCCTACCGTAATATGTTCGTGCACTGTATATAGTAATACCGCTTAAGTTAATGAGGTTATTATAAATACAGTAGGTCGTGTTAATCATCGCTTAGTTCAAGATGAGTGAGTTACATACGTTCTATTCGTGTATTGACATTATTTGCGCTGTTTATTGCCTTCCATTTGATCACCACATCCGAGTTTGGGCATTTTTCTTTCGCAACTCAAAAACACCTTTCTTAGACAGAGTGATATTCTTCGATCAATTAATTGTTCACTAACGAGTCCTGTTGTGCCTAAAATTTAAAAAAAAGTGATTGATGTTCATGTTGTTGTTAGTTGTGAATTGTATAAAGCGCATGAAAGGCGCTTTTGTATCTCTCTGTCTCTTATAATTTTTCTTTTGTATCTCTCTATCTCTTATAATTTTTATCTGTTGTATTTGTATCTGTTATAAATATAGATATTCAGTTTTAATTCATTCCACTTTATTTACAGTCCTTTTCAATTATCACGTCGATAATTTCAATTATTGGCGATTTAATGGGGAGTTTTTTTTTTCATTCGCATATCGAACTAGTCTTATGAAGATGATACACTTCGTTTCATTTCAACTTTTCACATATTTGCTTATCATCGAGATCTTTATTTCCTTACTTGCTAAAATCAAATCCGCCATCCTTTCCCAGCCTTTGTCCTTCCACTCCGCCCCACTTTTTTGTCTCCCGTCCTCCTCCCCTAGACAACCCGTGAGCGTCAAAAAGCGGCCCACTCAGTGCTATGCATTTCGAAGCTCGGGAAGAAATTTTTCTGTGGCGAACATTTTTCGACTCGTTTTATGCCAAAAAAAGATTCGCAGTGACTGTGTGCCAGTTCGCGGCTGAAACGTCATCGAGTGACCACTGTCCAGAGATGCGTAGTTGTGGCGCCGCGTTTCGGACGGCATTTACGCATAGGTAAAGATGAGCTCACCAGATAACGACACGATCGCAACTGTTCAACGTTGCAAAGAAATATATGCCTTAGCGTTCCTTTAACGTCAGCGTTTTTTTTTTTCATTTTTTTGCTTCCTCCCTTACATAAAGCCTCCTCTGTATCGACAAGTTTCGTAGCAGACTTTTTGATGAATTCTTTCTTGGAGCGGTTTGTCAGCATCATTTAACGCGTTGTTGCAGCGAACTTTAAAAATTGGTTTCGGGAAAAGAAGGGGAGGGGCAATGGGTAGCAGGCCGCCGTTGGCGAAATGGTGTCACAGAATAATGCATGAAGTAAACATTAGAATATGGATTTTAACTTCCCACTTCATCTGTGTCTACGTTCAGTGCAGTCCGGGATTTGACGGAATACTTTAATTAACTGCGGGGGTTTTAGTTATTAGAACTGGTGTCCACAAATTACACCGTTTATTAAAGGGCTGTAGTTTACTAGCCTTCTCTGACAATTGCTGCCTGCCAAATACGGAATTCCATCCTCATTCTGATCATTGCAAAAAAAAACTTGTCGCGTCTCTTACACTAAACATTTTTACGTGTTTCGCGATCGCTTTATTTGGTCAAACTTTTTGTGCTCATCTTTGCCGCCACTTATCATATCTTGTAATCTTTAAATAAAAGCCGTTTTCTCAATGTGACCGCTTCGTTCGATGCAGAAATTCTACAAGAGGTTTCTGTTGATTTATACCTCCACAGTAATCTTTCAGTTTTCTTACAAATGTTCTTTAATGCTGCAGCGTGCACATTGGACAACCTTGTGTCGATCCATTTTGCGGTTAAATTGATCAGCCAGATGCGAGTAGTGTTTTTCAGGGTGCAGTAAATCGAAAGAAATCGCTGGCGAGCTTCTTGTCGCCTGGTGTGTCGACCACCTCGGAGTCAAGCGCTACTCTGCACTCGACCTCTACTCACGGCTCACTTGTGGTTGGTCGTTTAGCTATCTGCATGGTTGACCAGCATAAAGACTACTCGATTTAGCGATCGATAGACAAGATAACCGACGCATCTTTATGCAACAATATATAAGACGTGTTGAATATCGGCCTGAAATATCGAGGCTATTTCCGTCAAATGTCGGTTTCTGTTAGGCACGAAATACAGGTAACAGTTTGTAAGCGGATCGCAGTAACCATTAAAGTGTGAAACAATCACTACAATGTTCAGCTTTCTGATGTGTTGCATAAAATTTGCATGATGAAAGTGGTTAAATTGCCAATTGGCGGTTATGTCGAACGACGACTGTGTCGCTGCATGACGTACCGAGTAGGATCGCAAGTTTCTTAAAAGTAGATATAACGCATCAGAACGAATGTTAGAAAATAAATGTTGTGGAGTTTTAGGCTGCTAAAAAGAGGATTCTTTTAAATTGTTTTCCTTCTGTATCATTCGATTTTCGATATTTACTGTCCTTCCACCCTTTCGTTGAAGGTTAGCAATTTTTCGCAGCACTCTATCATAGTGTTTCAAAGCAATTTCTGCCCCCTCTTATGACCGCCAAATCGGCTCATACTCGAACTGCTATTTAGTATCATTTTGATCATCATTGTATGTCGTGATGAAAACGTGTAGGTGACAAAAATAAGTACTGCCGCATTCATGTTGGCTGTTGTTGCGTAAAGCAGCTCATTGTCGCAGTCAACGAGATTCTGTTTTCTTTCGCGTATAAACCATCGGTCATGTTTTGCATAGTTTTTGCATTTAGTTTATTTTCAGGAGTTTTCGTAAGCGTATTTTGAACAGTCCTTTCGCGTACGCTTTTATGTCTGATTCCTCAGCCTTAACGATCTGTTGAGAAACTGGAATACTAACTGAAACTGCAGAGAAAAATGAATTTTTAAATTTTAATTTTTATGAGTGTGAGACATTCAGTGGTTCACAAAATTTGCTGAAGTCATCTTTGTCATTCCTTTAGCCATGGCAATGCTTGGTCGCATTTAAAGCTTATTTATTTGATTACAGAAATGAGTTAAACTGCTCGAAAAGTAGTCCGTTACTCTGCTCTAAGTCATCGCTTTCTTAATACATCGTGAATGTTCCATCAAGCTTCCGTATGAATAAAATTGGAATGAGCGTATGCCGTTTTTGTGAGACTCTGCTTTGTAGCTTTTACACCCATTTCTGGCTTCATATATTGAGTGCCATACAGAATTGTTTATTTTCAATTATAATGTCCACTTAAACAGTGTACCGTCGAATTGATCGGGAAATTTTCGCAGTGCTGACAATTTTTAATAAGTCGTTTAGAGTTGCTAATTGCTTTAGTTATCGTTAATATAACGGATAGCAATATTTTGACTCGTACATTAAATCGCTAAATAACGATACCGGATACTAACGGTGAGTTCTGTAGTCGCAGCTGAATCGACTGAAGACGTTTAGAGAGAGCGCAAAATAGATCGCTTGGCTTTGCAAAACTAATTGCTATATGTCGCTCATATAGGTTGTATCTAGAGACCGAACACAAGTGGAAATGTGTGCATTCGATACTGTAGCGAAGTGTCGGCCTGCATTGCGTTTTTCTTGCGCTCATCGCTCGATGAATCGCTCTTTCTTTCTGGTAGTGTACTTCGTTCAAGTCGTTTGGCGTGCGATCGTCTTTTGGCGAACAAAAGCCACGCCTCTTTTTGGTTATCGTCCACACGAGCAAGGTTTACGGTGCATGCTCGTTCCTATATGTGTTCATTTCTGTTCAGTTTAAAAGTCTTTTGAGGGTGAATGCGCAAATAAAAGGCTGCATAAATTAATGCGGTAGTTGATTAACTGCTAAAAACCAGTAGTACCGAATGGCACAACTGAAACTGCAACAACAAAGACAATTGTACACTCCCCGAGAAGAAATTAGTATATTTTCATAAAGCGTTCGAAGTTGAGAGATCTTTGCCGAACTATACACTTCGCTGAAGAAGATTTTCTTTATGGTCTGGCACGTTTTTGTGTAGTCATGCTGCAGTAAGTGAACAGCGTTCAAATCCTTTGGTTTTATTGAAGGTAGTAATTTTGTTCGAAAATTTTAAAACTAGTTCAACAAAGCCTACTTGTTAAATTTTTACTCTGTTCTTCAAATGATCAAGAGAGGACGAATTAAACAATTATTGCAATTGTATGTCAATGAGAAGAAAAACGGCGTTCTGAGTGGTTCTTTGAAGAGACGAAAGCATGATGTTTTTATGGGAGTAAACAATTTCTGCTATGCGTAAAATGTTACGAGTATCGTGATGTGAGTTCGTAAACAAGGTAATTTGAGGTCAACTGCATCTTTAAAAAATGGGATTTTTGGGCTGATGTGAAACTGTGCGGCAGTGATCGTCGTGGAATAAAACTGGGGAAGAGAAAACGGCTTCCCAGTCCATAATGCTTTGCTCAGACCTCGAAATTTGATGCTAAATTACGATAGGATAAAATTACCGCATTCGCATTTGGCTTTAAGGCATGAACTTTTTCAAGGTCAGATTTTTGAAAAAATTGGTGATGTAGGTGATTCAGCTCGCTTTAGACTGCCCTGGTTTGGTCTCATCCAGATTTTTTTTTACCTGCATAGCTTTGTAGACTGTTCAGTGTTGCTTGGCAATTTTTAATTAATTAATTGCTTGCGTTAGCAGCAAATGGATTAGTGTACATGAGTGAAGTTGGACGGCTTTTTTACAACTTTCAGTTCATAACATAAGCGGGAGATTATATGAGTCAAATCTGCGTTGCGCGGCTCACATGCTGGAGAAATTAACTGATTTAGTATGCTTGGAAGTCGTTGTGAAATATATAGGTAAGCGCTAGATAATGCATGAAGAGCTTCGTATCAGACAATCACCATGGGGTGGGTCCTTTTAGGCTTTCCCATCGTAGCGGTTCATTTTGTTTGTCTTGGAAATGTTACGGTATATCATCATGTATCGCAAGGGACGGCGTTTCAGTCGTTTTAAGTTTGATGAATGGCCCATAAGAGGCTGGTTTCAATTGTTTTTTGATTGAATTAAGCAAAGCTTACGATTGTTTATGCGTTCCTTTGTAGAAATAACCATGTGTTGAAGTAAAGAATATTTGGCTGTAGCAAAGGTCGGTGTCTCTGTGTAGTGTGGTGTGGGTTTTTCTTTTGCTTCTAGAATTACAAGGCCCGTGCAATTCGAGCTAATTTATGGGCGAAGCAATTGTCATTTGGGCGTTGCCAAAAACTGGCGAACAGAGTGGGCAAAGAACGGATCTGACGTCTCTCTTGAAATGTGTAATAAGCGGTTGGGGCCGAGGTCATACCACATCTCTCTCACTCTATCGTTTCACTCGCTGTGAGAACGACGACACACACGAATTTGGGAATTAGATGTGAAAAGGTCAAGGGGCTTGTTAGGCCAGCAATTGACCATCGAACCGTCTGCACTCTCTTTTACGGAACGCTTCTCACACGGATCAGATCACAACGAAACATCGCTACGATAAGGAGTGGAGCAGACGTCGAGAGAGGTCATCTTTTTATATGGAATTGCGCAATGTGGGGACCAACGACGCTTAATTCGCTGCTTCACTCACATATGCTGGTTTTTCTATTGCGTTTTTCGTCGCTATCGAGGGTCGAGCCGTTTTGACTGATTCGGAGCGGAGAAGGGAGCCAAAACCAGGCGGCCGCTCGCATAAATTAAGACGCTCGTTACCAAAAATAGATGGTCGAAGAGTGCATTCGAATTCGACATCTGGAGCGATTTGCGCAGTCTTATATTTCTTATAATGCGATGAATGACGAATTCGTCTAGGGGCATGAGTTGAATGAGAAAAGAGTTGACTACACTAGAAATGTGGCACGTTTTGATGAGGTGAGTGGTCCTGTTTAACCAAGACGATAAGTCAATACAGAAACGCATAGTGAATTCATGGTGCAACGAAAAATTAGTTTTAATATGGCATCTAATTCTGCAACAATCGAAGAAAATTACCTACTCTATTGTTCATGTCGAGAACAATTATCATCTCGATAATTTCTTCTCTACCCCTTCATTTCTTTTCTCTTATCATTGAAACCTTTTATCTAAACAAATTCGAAACCAGTAACTACAGTTATAGGATAAAATAATAGAAATAATGATTATAAGTTTTTGATTCAGTAAAGTGGCTACCATTTAAACTTCCAAAAGAGATCTACGAATTGTTTTCCCAAGCAGATAAGCCTAACTAATGGTACAACTATTTTGTTTAGCACGTCACTGCTTTAAATACGATTTATGATGTTAATAACGAATGCCACTAGAAGGCGTAAAAACTGGCACATCTGCTATAAGTTTAACTGAACGGAAAAGCATGCAGTTCGCGTCTCTAGAAATCTCATGGTGCGCATCATAGATAGTACTGGCCGAACGCACGCTCGTACTGTTTCTTTGTTCAACTTTATTTGGGCGACTTTTGTATTTTGTCCAGCTTAGTGTCATGCAGTCTGCCTGATTTAGTTTTACTTTCGCAGTCACAATAGGTAGGAAACGATACAGATCCATATGTTAATTAGCTTATGAGTGTGCTTTCCGTGTTCAAGAGGTATGCATGTATCGTCCGTTTGTGCAGTAATACCACTAACAAATGAAACTATTGGGGAGAGAGAGAGTGTGTGGTAATATATTCATGCGAACTCTGAAAAGAACTGCAGGATCTACGATCATCTTTCCAGTCATATTTTCTAATCAGCTGTGCCAAACTGAATAGGTTTTTTGCATCAAATATTCGCCATTAGTAGGCCAGGAGTGAATGTTTGTGGGCTTAAAATGATCAGTATGGTGAGCTTATTGCTTTTGTACTCACATTTTTGTGCTCGTTTCCCACAACATATCAGAGAGTGAGTGTGAGCAGCACGTTTTTTGCTGTGCAAATTTTTTTTCGAGCGGGTCGGCATAATCGTGTGAATGGATGCTTTTTGATGAAGCATACAGCGGCAATGTGATGTGATGTCGGCCTCTGATTCAGAGTGCTAATCAAATTGCACACTTACAACGATAAAGAGCCAATTCATCCGCACAGATACACCGTGGCAGCTGTCTGTCGCATTGCATTTCATTTTCTGTTTGGAATACACTTCGCAGTCAAACCACTTTCAGCAACCACTTCCTCTTAGCATTTTAAATCACATTTACTAGAAATCACTTGTTTCGCTTTCTGTTCAAGTATTCTATTACTTCTGGCATCAACTATGTGAAAGACGAATGAGAAAGCCAAAACAGCGACTGATGTTTTTCTGATTCTAAGATGGCATTTATATAAAGTTCGCGCTGGAATGAAAAATAGGAAACTAGCCTAAATGGTGATGTTAGGAAGCACCCGTTAATCGGTTAACTGTTAGAGTATTCTGAATGGCTGTAGGAAATTCGCTGGATCGTATCAGTGAGCAGAATTTGGGGTTACTGCGGTAAGAACTGATGTACATGTGTCCTTCAGGTTGGACATATAAATTAGTATTTGCCTATAGGTGTATGCATAAATGCTCATAGATGGCGTAGAGATGTCTTAGCGTTCAGGTTGGGTTGTGGATTTATGTTTGTTGCAGCATTGAGCGTCAAATTGTTGGCATTTGCGTTTGCTGGTTTTCACTTGTCGTGGAAGCTACCAATGACAAAAAAGTGCAGTTTGTTTTAGAGCTTATCGTACGCTGCGATTTCCAAATGACTGCAAGCCGAAAAGCGGAAGCATCGTTTTCGCAACGATATTGGGCTTCGTTCGATACCCAAAGCAAGTGTTAACGCCAACGGGATATTACTGTTTTAAAAGTTTAGCTTTTGTTTCACCGCCATCTCTAGCATTCTTCTTATACTGAATAACTTGCTTCCCCTCTGTACATTAACAATGCTCTTTGTTTTGATTGCCCACGTTTAGGGGTCCAGGTTTGATAGATTCATTTCCTTACTTGCACTTGAAAGATTTTCAAGCTGTGATGAAGTATCAGGGCGTGCATTTTTCTTTTCTTTTTTTTAAATGCAGAAATGTCCATCTGACAAAGCTGAAGGTTCGTGGAATGCACGCCCAGTACTGTCCTAGTGTTTGGCAACTTTCTGCTGGCGAGAAAGAAGTTTGTATTTCTCGACGAAAGATAAAAATTCCAATAGATTTTTTTCGTTTATTGCCTTGTTTCCATTGGTATGGATATTTTTCCTTTCGATTTGAAATTTTTGTTGTTCGATGGGCACTGAAGTAATACAAGATAATTGAGGAAACAAAAATCAAAGAAAACGAAGAATCAAATTGGAGAAAAAATAGTGTTTTGGAGAAAAAAAAAAACAGCACATTGCAGATGTGGCGCCGTTTCATATTCTTGATTTTCTAACGTTTTGCACGAAGCGAATCTTTAAATCGACCACCGAACGATGCGTGAGGTCAAGCGCCGGAATGTATAAGCGATAATCATGCGCTGTTGTTGAAATTTCTGGGATTCTCTTTTTGCATGTAATAATAGCGTTTTATTAATTTCGTTGCACTTGCTCCACATTGTGCTTCAAATGAAAGCGCGACGAATTCGATGTGACATTCGTGGGTGGTCGCCGAATTTTTTTCCGGTACATTTAAACAATCACTGTGACCAATAGGTTTACTGTAGGCATTTATGTCCTTTTTTGGCCGATTTCAAGTCAAGATATGTGCTGTTCGTGAATTTAGTTCACTCAACAGGAGCGAAAATTGTTGATAATTTTTTTTCTTCTTTTACTTTTAATTTCACTCATTACCTTTAGTCGTCTTGTTTAAGGACTAGTACTCTAGTGATTCTTACGTAGACAAGATTGGTGCGAATGTTTTAGGCAGTTGACAAAATGAAATGTGCTCTCGAAACATGTAAATACTGCCAAGAAACAAGCAATTTATACACATTTGAAGCGATTTTAAAAAAAATCTGCGTAATGAAATGCAGTCAGAAACAGTTTATTCTGGAGAATTTCCATATGCTTCCGATTTTTTTCAATTGGCATGTGATCGCGCCAGTTTCGAAAGAAATTGATTTCTGAAAGATTTTGAAAAAATGAATTTGAAATAGTGACGGTGACTACATTAAAGAAAGGCATCTTTTTCAGTTCGCCATTGATTGGAAGTTTCGTTATATCGTTTCGCATTATCTCGGAGCGATGTTTAATGTTTCTTCTGTTAGTTCGTGCAAAATTCTTCGCAAAAATATTTACACATCGTTGCGTTGTTTACTTACTTAGCGACTGAGGAATATTACCCCTTTTTGTTGGTAATGGATAGTCTTTGACGGTCTTAGGAGAGGTTGGGCGAAAATTTCTCGCATACAGAAAGAAAGTTGTTATCTTCTTGAGCACATTTTTCATGCATAGTAACTCTTTGCTAATATATTGTAGGGAATCAATTTCTCGACGACGATTTTCGATGAGAATGCGCGCATAGGTGTCACATTCTTCTTGCGTGATCGTAATTGAAAGCCGAACAATCGTTGACAAGTGAACGAATCATAACAAGTGTTTAAAGTTTAAATACGCAGAAAAGAAAAAGATTTTTTAATGTTTTAGACAATTTTTTTTTGTTTTGGCTAAACATTAATGAAACGCGCATGAAGATTTATTGCGCCAAAGTTAGATGTTATTCGAATTAAATGGAGACGAATCGAGCGTGCTTGACTTTTGATAAATGAGGCTGTTTTGATGGTTGGTGGATTTAAGCGAGAGTCAATCCTCAAACAGAGTAGTCGACGTTATTTTGAAGCAAGCGCTCTTGACATATTTGCGTTGATCACGCACCCAGCAGCATTCCACTTTGGCATCACAACTCTAATTGGTGAAGCAAATGTCGAATTTTTGGAACGCTTTAGGGCTATCGCTCAAATACTGAGGTTTGCGCTATAGCAGTTTTTTTCCACACGATACTCTTTAGTCATAGTGACACCATGTCCGGCGTATGCATGTATTTCCAATTTGTTTGGAGAGAATTTTTCCAAATGGACAATGAATGCATGTGCATATAAGTGTAGATCGTGAGCCTTTGATGTATCCAAAGTTGGCTTGAATGGAAGTTGTCAAATCGAACAAGGCATGCAGACGCACATATGAGATCGCTGTTTTAAGTTATACATCATTTGCTTTTCTAGGCGCAATCTAGGCGTCAGCGAAATGAACAGAAACTGAAACATCAATGGAACGATTGGTCTGTTTGTTGCGAACGTTGTAGTTCGAAACGCTAAACAGCTCGAAAATCTATGCTGTATTGCTTTAAGATGACCTCACTTCGGACGGTCATCCTCTTATCTAAACGCTTCGAAATTTTAACGATCAAATATTGAAAAAAAAAATTCTTTTTTCAATGTTCTGCAATGTAGTGAAGTTCAAGTGACTAGCGTTATGCAAAGAAATTGAACTTGAGAAAGAGTTTTGATTTCCGCGTTGCCGTTTTTAATTCGATAGTCACTTTTTTAGGTGGTTTAAGAATCGTTCAACCGACTTGATAAGTCATCGGAATCTAACATTCCGTTGTTCTCTGTTTGCGAATGTTCTGTTTCTGTGGTCATAACAGTTGTTGAATGCACGCACCCATTAGACCATGAGAATATGAATGTGTCGACAGGAATTAATCGCATTCAGTCCTACAGCCTTAGTCCACCATCAGCGTTGCGTGTCTGTCTGTTTGTCCGTCTGTCTGTCTGTCTGTGTGCGATGAGCTGTTCGTTCGGGTGTAGGTTTACACATGCTACTATCTGATCAAATGCGAAAACCGACCCCCACCGAATAACACTTTATGAGACCCGTCAGCGATTCATTGCTCACATTCACTGGAATTTGTTGCATTGTGGCCAGTCAGTTCGTTGACGGAGTGTATCGTTCGCCTTCTCCAAGCAATACTTTCCGGGAAGACCTAAACGAGTGAGAGACTATCGTCGATATGAAAGACCTTCTGCCTTCTTTCTTTGTGCCGATATTTTCAAAAAATTCTTCTGTAGGCGACAACAGACGCGTTGCAGATGGAATACTTGAAACCCATCTCAATATTTTTGATATCGCCGTTTTTCTTTTATTTTGTCAGGTAAGCACAGCTACATTTTTCTCGTTATACTTGGTCAGGTGTGACTGTATGCAAGAAAAATAGTGTGACTGTATTGTCGCACTCCATTTAATATCAAATAAAATTCTCATTCCATCTGTGTGGCGACGAGCGAAAATCGTTGCATATGATTATTCGCAGGCTGATTAAATTATTCGATCTGAAAAAACGAAATTTTTAATGGTCATTTACTTTTCCAGCAAGCTTACACATAAGAGCGTTCTGTAATAAGCGCAGAGCCGTTTAAACCTTCGCATTAAGGGCGTCTGCACAACGTTAAACCTATAGTTTCATGATTCGAAGTGTTACACTTCTGGCACACTAGCTTGCTGAATCTTTGTTGTTCGGTGTCTATTTACAGTGATGAATTTTTGCTTTTTTTCTCCTATATCTGCTGAGCTGTTCCGTTGAAACCATGGGGGCGGTAGGGAGGTGCGAGAGAGAGTAGGTGTGTTCGGGCAAGGCTTAAATGCAAAGAATGGCTTATGGGAAAGCGGTAGTCTTCTTTAGCATCAAATAGAAAGCTACTTTGTTCAGCGAAACTAGAAGTTCAGCAAGCAAGTTGGAAGGCGGTTGGTTATCCATTCAGATATTCGGGGGCAACACCTATTAGGAAATCCCAACCAGCACTGTTCGATTGCATCTCGTCTTTGTGTGCGACCAGAAAGCGAAAGCCACTCACTCTGCTGAACGTGATCGCAGTCACATATCGCAAAAAAACATTGGCGATTGTGCAAAATTCGTCTGTTCTGTGTGTGTGTGTGTGTAGTTTTTTTGCAAATCGGCTGTCTTTTAATGTGTTGGCGTTTTTTTTTTGTGTTTTCAGTATGACGACCCATTCTGCAATCGGCGGTCACTCTAGTGTGTCTACTTTCCTCCCTTCCTCATCCCCCTCTCCCATCCCTCCCTAGTTGCTTTCTTTCATTTCCTTAGCTTTTGCTAGTAACTTACCGTTGACGTTACTTTTGTTGTCTGTGTGTCATTTTCTCCTCGTTTTTAGCACTCTGGTTGTTCGATGTATGTTTGTCTCTCTTATCGCCCCATTTGCTGCATATCTTTTACATCGATTGCGTTCACATATGTCGGAAGTTTTTTGCATCCTTTGTGGCTGCGAAATTTTATGAATAATTTGGGCGTATGAAAAAACAAGACGGCGCTGAATCGCAGTGCTGCAACGTGTGACGCTATGTGACGCATTGCCCAAATGTGACGATGAACAATGCGCCGTATCAGTGCAAATTTAAAAAACAAAAAAATAGCTTTTGTTTAGCTCAGTTTTATGGTTGTTTACTTTGCGGTTTACTCCGAACTTGAAATTCCTTATTCGCCAAATTCGAACCTTTTAAGCCGGAAGGCACAAAAAGGGGTCGGGTTGCCTATCAGTGATACGCGATTGCGAAGGTTGTTTTCGAAACAAAATGCACGACCCGAACGGGTACGGCTGAAACCAATAAGCTTTTTTTTGCTTCGATGCCTCAAAAGCGCCGCCTCAAATTCTCCTGCGCAAACCGCTGCTGTTCTGATTTCGAATTGGATTATCTAGCAACATGATCGCGTAAAAGGATCCCCTCCAAAAAGTCTGGAAGCAGGGCAGAGGGATGTTGGGAAGGAGAAGGGAAGAATCCATCAGACAGCAGTCTCACCAAAAGGACTCCTCGACTCAGAAATCGGGGAATTCCTGAGTGTCAAGATGCAAATAATGTTCTGATGGAGCCCTGTTCTTCGACGGGGACCCTGTCGGAGAACAGGATTCTTCGGAGTACTAATTTGGAGTCAAAAAAAACAACAAGAAAATCTCAAAACACGTTTTGTAATCGTTGCGTTGAGGGGTTTCTGTTGCTGTTAGACCACCTGCAGCTGGAATACCAATGTTATAAAACATGAATCCCACCAAATTTTAAAGTAATACTGGATATGTGGCTGCACTTTCACTGGCGAGCAAACATGTTGTGTTCGAATTGTTAGCGTGCTTTTTAAGCTGCCCAAATTGTCGGTTTTCATATAAACGTTTTGAATTGAGCCACTTTGATTTGGACAGCAAAATCGTTTCGAATGATGCGTTCACGTTGATCTCCGTGGTGAAAGAAGCAATCGAGCGCATTTGAATGGCTCTTTAAAAGCTTAGAGATGAAGCATACAGATGAAGCCTAGATGCGTCAGCGAGCTGACGGGCTCTTCCAGTCGGCGGCTATGTTATTGTTGATGGAGTCTTGTCCTCTCTTAATAAAACGTATTCCTTAAACGCCTTCCTCAGTGAAATTCATAAATGTTTTTCGCTTTGTGTGATTTAACTAATTAACCTTTTGTTGTCTGTGCTTGCATCGACTTCCAAGGGCGCCACCGTATTTTATTTCGACAGTTTTTTTTCCTCAGCAAATGTGGTTTTCTTCACCTCCGCTATTTGAGTTCAATCGCCTCTTAAACAGTTGACTGTAATGATGTGTTCGTGGGTATCGTTAAGCTGAAGATATACTACCAGCGAGACAACGATGAGGGGACAAAGAGGGTTTTAAAGGGGGGAGAAGAGATGGCGAGGTTTGTACACGAACCAAAAAAGATGAGGTTGTAGCCCATAGAGAAGAAGAATGGAGCGGAGGTGAAAATACGTTAAGCTGTTTGGACGATTTAGATGTTCGAGGATTACGAATGAGTGCAATCTGCAAAAAGCGTTGTGCGTAGCTTTTTTTCACTTTAGCATGCTGTACCCTTTTCCATGTGTAGTATATCATTTTTCTCTTTTATATTTCGGCAAACGCAAAAACACAAACTTTTTGCATTTGCCGATTTCTTTTCTTCCATTTTTTTTCCTTTTACGACTCTGTTGCACTCATTCTCACTGTGAAGACCTCATAGAATATATGCACCTTATATTTAATAGATAAAGCGTTTTGCGATAATGCAGTTCTTTTTTTAATGACCGTTCAACGAGTGATTTTTTTGTTAAAAACTTTCCCTATCGCGGCAAAAGAAGCAGTGGAACGTAAGCAGTTGTGCAAGAGTTGAAAGGGGGACGTTCAAAGCAGATGACGTTTAAAATGCGCTCAAAATAAGTTGGAGTTTCACAAAAAGTAAACCACTAACACCTTTGTTTTAGAAGCGTCGAATATTCGTTTGTGAAATTGCAGTTGAGAAGAACACAACTCTGCGGAAATGTATGCTTAGTTCTTACGAACGAGGCGAATGAGTTCTCGAATTATTTGTTGACGAGGAAGCATAAGTGCAATTCATCGTTTTAATGTTTTAAAGTTAGAAATGTTTTCCACTTTAATATCATTTATCTTTAGGCATAGCGAGTTGCGATAGCGCTCAGCTGAAATTTTGTTGAATTGTCGATTTGCAGTAATACGTCTGGTTAAGGCTGCGAAGTTGCCTGAATGTCTTCGACCGATTTCTAACCCAGTGTGAGTGCAGTTCGTTCTAATTACAGTAGGAGAGAACTCTAACGCCAAGGAAAAACTGATGCGAAATGAAGCATGTGAGTTCGTCACATGAAAATTGCAGCCATGAGCAACAAATGAATTTCAGTTTGTCAAGATTTACCTAGACAAGACCACTAGCGGGATCGTTTCGAAATACTTAAGAATATCGATTTAGGCTTACCGAAACGGTTAACTTTTATTCGGTCTACGAAGCGTGTTTAGTTGTCAGAGCCGATGTGAGAATTGTCGGGTGCAAACAGTTTCAGCGCTTGAATGGGCTGAAGCTGAGCGAAATAAAACGATTCGTTGGCGAACTGTTCCAAACTGCTAAGTCGAATGAAGTCTTTTTTTTGTGTGATTGAAATTTTTCTTCGATAACCGTGGAAATAGTTGACATTAAGTGCTGCATCCTATCGGATGGAGACGGCAACCATGAAGGATGGCGTCTACTATTGTCATCGGACGACAAGTGTCGTGAACGTTCAATCATCTGTTGCATCCACGCTGCATGTGCACCCTCATAACATTTTTGGGTTGCGTAATGCATTCTACACAAATTTGAAAGACAATTCATATATCTACGTTTCTGGGCAAAAGCTTTTGTTGGTAAGCAAGGCAGTAGATTAAATGATCGCTAGAGTGATTCGTATATTTGTATGGACAACAGGCAAACTGTAGGCTACAAGGTCAACCATTATGCACTTGCCAACTTATTCCGGTTACCCATCTAGTTAACGTGACTTTCAGTGACGAAGAAGAACAATACTAAATTTTAGATCGGATACGATGCATTAACGCATTGTATTTTATCGTTGAAATTGAACAGCGTTCTATCACTTACAAATACGCAAGTAACTGTATAGTCTAGTATTGTTAAAATAAACGAAGAAGCGTCGAATGCTTAATATGATGCTTTGATTGGCGAGTGAGGGGTTCAGCATGCTCGAGGTAAAATAATCACTTTGTTTAGGAGCACATAACGAGCGCCTGGGCACGCACCACTCGTCGCGCATGCAAATTGCGTGTGCTCAACCAAGTGTGGTGAAACCAATTTGTGATATTTGTGATGCATCTTTCAGTCGCCGGATTGATGAAGTTCAAAGACGAATCATCCGCACTGCTTCTCCTCTCAGAATACCTCTGTCTTTCAAATCTCGTATTTTGCTGAATATCTTTCAAATGCTTGTATGTTGCTGCTGTTGGCAGTACTTCATTTAAATACTTTGAAAGGCATTTTGTTACATTCCAACTAAGAGCATCATTATACATTTTGTCCTCTCCTGAGCCAACGTATTTCATGTTATACGCGGCGCGATGTTGCAATTAAATTGGCACTTTTAGTAGGTCTGTTGCATTATTGTTACTTGAACAGGTCGGACTATCGTTTAAACAGGGGTTCGGCAATGGTGCACAGTCTGTCTCATCCTATAATCCTAACTTGTTTTTTGATTCTTGACCATATTCTTCCATATTTTTTTTATTCTATTCTTCGACGAATTGCATATCAGTTAGGCTGCGTAAGCACTGGCAACTGTTGAAGGACTGCAGTGGATTTCGGTAATTGAAAACAAATGATTTCCTTATCAATACGTGATGTCTCTCTCTTTCTCCCTTTCTCTCTTGCTCTTCCTTTCCCCCTTCCCTCTCCTTCCTCCCATGACCTTTATCGTCTCCAACGAAAGGTGATTGTTCGTTGAGAATGTTGAAACATTTTCACGTAGTGTTAAAGTTGTATTTTCACGCAGTGGTTTAACCTCCTCCTACCTAATTCATCGTGCAATATGGTGGCTTACTTGTTACTGTAAAACTCATTAGGATTCGCATGAAGAGATTTTGCATCTATTATTTCTGGTTATGAGGCCGTAGCAGATCGGAAGCTTGCGGTACGCTATATGCGTAAACATGTGGCAGTAGTCTTACGTTTTTTTTTGAGTTGGTACTGCATCAAATAATCTATGCTTACGTGAAGAAACCTGTAATAGCTGAGCTGGTTTCTAATCTTCTAGTTTATATATAATGTACGTATTCGTAGCGCTGCTCAGTTGGATCATTTAGGAAAGGTCTCTGTTTTCGTACAAAGCGTTCTGAGAATGGCGTAGTGTGCAAGTGCAATAATTTTGATTTGTGCATTGCATACGGCTCTCGTTAGCATTTGTTATGAGTGAGTGCAGTGCTGTCTGAAATGTTGACCCAATTGATGATGCTGATGTCGCTTAGCGTTTTTGCTGTCCAGCCCATCTCATTTCATAAAACGAAACACCATTTCACAGTTTAATCTTTGCATACACACACACACACGCGTACGCACACACCCACACACACTCACGCGCACACGTACACGCACACACACACGCTTACACGCATGCACACACACATCCACACACACACACCCACGCGCACACATACACACACGCATGCACACACACCCACACACACGCACGCACACGCACACACGCACGCTCACACGCACACACACCCACATACACGCACACACACACGCTCACACATACACGCACACACGCGAACACACATGCACACACACACCCACACACACGCACGTGCACACATACAGGCACACGTGCACGCACACATGCTCACACGCATGCACACACACCCACGCGCACACATACACGCACACACGCATGCACACATACACGTTTCTCATTGAACTGCTATTTATCATTGAACTGTAGCATTATAAAACCTCTATATGACGATTTGAAAATAGATACTACAATGAGACTAATTAAGTTCTACGGGCCACTTCATTAGTCTGTACCATAATTGACGCATTTTTTAACCAGTCTATTTACAAATATTCTCAGCTCCGAGCAGTCGAAATTTGCATAAATATTGCCCATTTTCTATACATCTTTATTCCATGACGTGAAAACTGTATGTGTGTTTAAGTTCAATACGTACTTTAAGGTGCAGTTTTTTGGGAGTGTATACCTTTCCCGAGGTTTCTCTCATGATCTGTTTTTTTTTTCAGGCGTCCTTCTGTCAGTTATACTAGTCACATACGAATAGGGGGCATGACTGAGGTCGGCCAGCTAAGGTTAGGACAAGTACTTCAGGAAGGATCTCTACAACCATACGGTGCTGTTTACAGCTGTTCTTTGGCAACAGTCATAAGCGAGGTGGGAGATGGTGGTTTATCATTTTTGTCATGTCATCACACAGTTATTATTCAGTGATTTCGTCGTAAATGAGTGTGGATGCGTATGGGGAATGATCTAAAGACTGGGTATCGATGCGCGTGTGATATTTGAGACATGCGGTGAACAATACGCTCGACTAGCTTTGTTCAACGAGAATTTAATGCTTTTTATTTTTATGCGTTTTTGCGCACCCTTCCTCTCTTTCTCTCTATCTTTCTCAGCGCCCGTCTTCTCATCTTTTGTGGTAGTCTCATGAATCTTGCTGGTTAGTAGTTCTTCTAGTGTTGACCTTCTTCTGATGTTGGTCATTTTTCTTTGCTATCCAATGTCTGTTAGAATGAGAGGAGCGTTTTCTTTTTTTCATGCGTAATTAAAGCGTAGCTTACGTTCATCTTTTTTTTTCTTTAATTTTGACCCTCGACGTCCAAGTTCTTCTCCCATACGATTCGTGAAAATCAGCGATCTAGATCCGCTGCACATACTTCAGTTTTTGGTTAACACTGAGATCCCATATGATTATATCGTCTCACACAACACTTGTAATGCTGATGTATGAAATTTGACCGCAAAAGCTGCTTTGAAAATGCGAAACGTCAGTTCATTTTGACTGTTAATATTCGCTGAAAATACGACGGTTTTTAACGGTAGTTTTGCCGATTCTGAAACGGTGATTTTTAGTGCCGAAAATTACAAATTCTAGTTGTAGACCATCGCTTTGAAAGCGTTCAAGCTGTTTAATGCAGAATTTATGAGTGGAGAAAGAAAAAAAGTAAATGTGCGCATGAAGCATTTTTTTGGAAGGGGAGATACGGTAGTTTTGTTTTTATTTACTAACCATTCGTTGTTTGATATTTTCATGGGATATTTCGATAGTTTGAAGTGCGTCTAAATTTAAATTTAGTTTCAGATCTTGTAAATGATTTCAGACAAAGGGGAATGCAAGTTGCGGAGAACCTGCATATTTAAGGTTCAAAACGATAGCACCTCTAATCTCACCATATTTTACTCGTTGATTAAACGTGTGGGGCGACAGTTGGCGATAATTAGTGTGTTGCCAAAACGATAGCACCTCTAATCTCACCATATTTTACTCGTTGATTAAACGTGTGGGGCGACAGTTGGCGATAATTAGTGTGTTGCTTGAAGTAATCGAACGCGAAGTAACGTATAAACTCCTGCCACCGCCTTTTTTCCCCTCCCTTCATTTTTCAAAAAAAGAAGTTCGAACGATTGCTCAAAGTTGTTAATAATTCGGTAGTTTTAGCATTTCCAGCATTTATGCTTTAAGAATATTCACGATAAGCCGAAGTGTATGTGTGTGGTTGTTGCGGCAGTGAAAAGGATGAAAGGTCAAATGGAAGTTGTGTGCTTTAGTATCAAGGAAAAACCGTGATAAAATCAAAAGAGCTTATGGAGAAACTGGCTCGTAATTTGTAGTAATCAAACTTAAAAATAATGTTGAGCGGATAGGCATTTGACTGTTGCAATGAGACACGTCGTACATATCACATCCGGTTGTTGGCATGAATTTTTTAAAATTTTTATTTCGGTGTACCATCGGGAGGTTTACTTATAGGTTTACTTATGAAGACTAAAAGGCGGCTTCGGTGGCTGCGGTAACAACCATTAGCTCAATAGCAGCGTATGCGTTTAGAGTGCTGTCAGCGATAGGACACATTGATATGTGTGGCGTTTAGTAAGGTGGTGTTTACGTGTTTTTAAACGAATTCTTTCGCGTTTGATGTGTTTTTACAACAAAATCCACGAGTTCTTGAGAGAGGAGGGCGCGTTTTCGTTTTTAATACACCACAACTGTCTGCCAGCTTTTGCTACTCCTATTCATGCTTAGTTTTTGCTCTTTATCCTTCTCAGCCACCTTTTTTTTTCTTTCTGCTGCGTAGGTGCATTCTTTGCGGCAGTTTTAATCTCACTTTTCATAATCTTGTATGGCGTTTTAACTTTTCCGATAAATTTATATCTAAATTCATCTATATACGAAACGATTAGAAGAACAATAACAAGAACAGTTTCAAATTATAGCACCGATTTCAGTTGTGTATTTGGAGGAGACTATGAACTTAACGAATATTGATTGATTAGAATAGAATATAGTGGAGGCCATGAGCACAGTCAGGTTTCTTTTGAGCGCTTGCAATAATAGGTTTGCAGATAATCCACACTATAAATGTTCAGGTGTCTTAGATTTTTTCAAATTGTTTTTACTGTTCATACAGGCTCTCTTTTCTTGTTTGTTTGAAAATTCTTCATCATTTACAGCTGCTGGAAATGTTATTTGTTGCTTGCCAAACAGGTGATCCCCTTTAACCACCGAAAATTTATTCGGTCAAATGTGCCCAACTACAGCCGTTTTTTCGCTCACCATTTTCCACTCGATGCTCGACATAGTCGTTGTTTCGTTCTGGAAGCTATGAGTAGTTTATTGGGAACTTGATTGTTATCACCGGCGTAACAATTCATTTCAAATACAATACCATATAAGAAGAATTCTTATTTGGTATTATATTCGCCGTTATATCGACTTTATATTTTCTACAATAAAAGAAAAAAAAACGCATGTGCTATGCGCGCAAGAATATGACTTTTTTTTTTCGTCGAGTCTGAATAAATGATTTTCGCTTTGGACAAGTTCAGCGACCATTTTATGCCAGTTGTTGTTATTGGCATTGTAGCTGAAAACGAAGAGAAAATGGCCGAAAATTGAGATTTCGAGATCTTTTTGTCGTTTGGCTACTATTTGCATGCGAGACCGGTTCCATCCTGCGAGAATTTTTCACACACGAACACAATGGGCTCTCTCTCTCTCCTCCAATACATGTTCTTACTGCCAGAGATCGCAGCGACAATATGCTGGTCGTTGCAGCAGAGATATTTGCCGATTAAATCTTTTATTGAATGGTCGATAATTTTTAGAATTGAAACGAATTTGGGTGTTATCATAATAGTTTCATTATTTCGAAGAAATTTCGGACTTTTAAAAATTTCTTTTCTGTTCTAATTTCTCCCTCTTTTTTGCTATAAAATCTATGTGGTTATCGGAAAATTTTAAAACTGCTTAGCTTTTTTTTTAAATCGACTCGATTTATCTCTGTTTGGTTAGATCAGTTTTTATTGGAGCGGTTTGAAAATATGTGCCCAGCGTACGTTTTGAAGGGTTTGTCTCTCGTTATCCTCGTACCTCAGTTGTTTTTACATTTAAAAGTCACTATATTTTCTTCCTTATTTACTGCGCTGCTAAGATTTTTTCAGTCCCGTCAATTAATCATCCAACGGCTAACAACTTAACAACTGTTCTTGTGAGTATATTTAAGTAGTGTTACGTGTCAGAGTGATTTCTTTCTGTTCAATTTGTTTTTTTTTTTTGTTTTTGCAAAAGTTTGGATGAATATTCGACTCTCGTTTAGCAACTTGTTTGACGTTATAACACAACTCGAACTGGAAATATGTAGTGTTGGAAAAGCATATGCGAGAAATTAATGTGTTGCATCTATGAAGTGGCGTACGGTAGTGAGAGGGAATCGTTGCAATGTAATTTGTTTAACTGATTCGCTCTTAGTTTTTCATTGTTATTTGGCTGCGACTGTAGACGAGAAAAAAATGGCTCTTTCGGGATTCCAGAAATGCAATTTTCAGGAAGAAGTGGACATTCTAATAATGTTGCTTTGTTTAATTTTTTAACGCACGCGGGCAAACAGAATATAGACAAAGTCGGCAAGCAGATGTTTAATACTGCAGACAGACAACAAAGCGACAACACAGACAGTCAGACAAAAGATTAGCATCGTATCTATTCGGTAAGACTTTTTTTTTTGCTTTATTGAATTTATTCGAATTCAAGCTCGCTTCAGAATCCTATGTCGTCTTTGTTTTGCAGCTTATGTTAAACCGATGTACGCCTTGCATCATTCGCTGTTTCAGCCGAATACAGGGCATCCGAATTTTTTTCTCAGAAAGTAGAAACTTCAATTCATAACAGATTTTCGTTAGGTTTTTTTATAGGCATCGTAAAGGGCACATGTGCGATACGTGCCATAGTATCAGTGGAGTTCTTTGCAAATCTTGAAATGGTTTTTATTTAGCAACAGCGCCTTTTGAATCTTCGCTTTTTCGCTTATTGTTTTTAGTGGCGGTCATTGTGCAACTCACCCAGTGATACAGTATCACTTTTTGCTGAAGAGAAAATCTCATAAATCAACTGATTTTATTCCGATCTTATTCATGAATTAGTAGTAGCTGAGTACGAGAATAGATGCCTTAGTGGAACTTCCCTTCCCCAAACAGAGATGAGTTTGACGACGTGTTATGGTGCACTTCTTCGATGGCTTTAATCTGCTTTGTCTGTTTCAAATGGAAAACGATGGTCGATGGTGTCTGAAAACGAATGTTGAAATAAAATCTATATTATAAAGATAAAAAATGGTGTTTTTTAAATAACTATACAATACAAAGTATCTAAAATGTATATATATATAAAATATATTAAAAATATAATATATAAATAAATATAAACAAATATAAAAATACATTAAAAAATTTAAAAAAACAAAATCTATAATATAAAAAATAAAATGATGGGAGGTTGTTTTTTTTTTTAATTTCGTTGTAGAAAATGCAAAAAACAGCAACCAGTAGCGTTTTGCAGCAACAGTTGTAGTAGCAGCAGCTAACTATATGCGTATAAAGATAGCGCGTTAGAACCAGATTTTAATCGACTCCACTCTCTTAGACAACGCTCCAATTAAAAACAAGCCCTTCTCCCTGCACTCACATTTTGAAATTCGTCATGCATTAAGCCAACACAAAGACTCCTTCCTCTCTCCATATGCGTTGTTTCGTCGATGTGATCGTATACGGCGTTGTATGTGCCATTCAGCATCTGTTGTCGGTTATTTTAATTTTATTCATGGCATTCTTCTTTGTGAAAATTGTCTCTCACTGTTCACTGTTCACATACTTTTTGACACCTGTGATGCCTATATGTAGAAGGGATGTTGCTCGATACGCAGTAAAAAGAGTTGCGTCGAAAGTGAAGGATTTTTGTTAGAGCGATCTGAAAAAGCGGCGAGTGGCTAGCTCGCGAAAGAATCGTTTGCGAGAAAGAGTCGTTTTGTGTGAATTTTTCGCGTTATACTTTTAGTATGCAAGCAAAAGGGTAATGTGTTATGTATGCGTCACTAGCTATCTAACATTTTGAAATATGTAAGAAGTCTTTTGCGCAATTGCTAGCATCTTGTAAAGCATTTTTAGTGGAAAGCTGACTGTTTATTAACATAGAGAGAACCAATTAATCACAGCGAAACACTTTAATATCATCAAAAAATCGTTTTATTGGCCATTCGCAGTGTTCGAGCTCGGTATTCTTTTATTGATCGCTACCATATGATTTTGAAACGATGTTTCAGCCAGAGGGTACGGTAATTCTTGCATTTAAGCGCCATTTTCTTTGCTACTTTTCGCTAATCGAACCAGTGCACACGTAGCTTGGTTACTAGAACGTTTGAGGAGTGGACGAGCAAAACGATAAAATTGAAAATCGATAAAATTGTCTCTTCGAGAAACACTTATATGCTCAGAGGTGGAAGTTGCTTGGCAATAGACGATATAGTGGATGCACTCCTCGATTTTTTTTTCTGTTTATGCCAGGATAATTCGCAGTCTACTGAAATACACGGAGCAAGTTTCCATATGGTCTATGTTGTAATACTCCATTTGACACCCCAGTTTCGTGCATCTTACAAATTCTAGTTCCGAAGGAGGAGGAGGAGAGGGGAGACGTTTGATGGGACCAGTTATTTAGGAGAGGGATTGGGAGAAGGGAACATCTGATGTTACACAGTGACTCGCTTCAGCAACTTGTTGCTTTACAAGGCAATGCACCACCGTTAGTTTTTTCGTTGTTGTGATACTTTTGCTTTATCAAGATTCCACAGTATAGCGTCCCAGAGATTCACAATGAAACACTACCGATTCACAATGAATCCTTATCCATCTTCTAACTTAGTTATCAGTGATACCGATTGGCCGGCGTTATTGCTATCCTGTATGCTACGGTATTCACATATTTTAACTCTACCGTGCATGTTATATGCGATAACCACTCGTACTATGATGACAGCAGGCAATGAGCGGTTAGGCCAATATTCCTTCACATTGGTTTCTTCACACAAGCTGTCATAAATAGTGCGTATAGACGTGTATCAGCGTTACAGAATACTGTTCTTCATCATTAGAAAAAACGACAATCACGGATCGTTTGATTAAAAAAAAAAAAAGAAATAAGTTGGTTCATGAGGATGGCAGCTCTGTAAGGGCGAATTGTTCATAAGTTAAAGTTTAGTTGGCTACATTGGGCATAAGTACCGGTCGTCAAAGAGTTTCTGTGAGGCAATCTCCGCTTTTTTACTGGAGATGGTGAGAATATTGTTTGCTTCACAGAACAATGATAATAATCGCGATATTAGCAGCGTTTTAGCATGCAATGCCCTAACGCTCAAGGAAGCCGTTTCTTTCACGGCTCGTTTTTTTTTCTTTTCGCGATCTGAAATGCCATATTAGAATGGGCTCACTCCCAAGCGCATAAATCCATAAACGGTGAACGACTGTTAACTCAAAGGTTTTCACATTCAATGCTATTCACTTCGTTTTTCTTTTACGTTTTTTTGTCTTTATGTCTCAACGTTTGTATTGAATTCTTCCATCGGCTGATTTTGTTGACAGCGATTCGGCTGTTTCACTATATAGGCTATTTTGTTCGATCATCGCCATCACTTCGCTATAGCCATTGATGTTTTGATGGTTATTGAGGAAGCGCAATGCGTTATTTAATGAGAGAGGTCGGATTACAGATGTTTTCAATTTTGATTGCTTGCCGCAACGCCTCGCGCACCGCACCATAGACACAGCCATTCCGTTATGTGTACATTGTTAAAGAGCCGCATTGATTGTTTTTGCTGTTGTGTTCACGGTGTTCTCTGAGCAAATCCTATTTTAGCTAACCCGTTTCGATGTTTCCAATTGTTTTGCTTTTGTTATGGTGCTAACAATTTGCCACTCGATCAAACGCTTTTACTTCAAAATTTACTCACGTTGCGAAGCGCTGCGATTCGCTCAAACGTTACATTATCTAACTATGTCCATTGTCAGACGCTTGAGTATTTCCACAAAGGTTCCCGTTCACTAAATTTTCCCGTTTAAAAAAAAATGAAATTTAGCATCTGGTAATTTGATATATGCACTAGGTGCGCGTTCATTCACTTGCTGGACTTAAGCAGCAGTTCGATGACGTGACACGATTGTCAAATGCGCTGACGTTTTGACGCGAACAATTGTAACGTATGCGAAAAAAATGCGAAGTAGTCACGCATGCGCTGCGTATATGGCGTCTTCCTTATGCGGTTTATTTTGGTAGCTTAGCTATGTAGTGTTGATCGTCAGTAGCGCAAGAAACCTCCTCTGACGTTTTTATGCGCTTTTCATCGCAAGGAAAGCGTATGGACCGCTCATGTCTCTGCATATGTGTCTGTGTATAGAAATGCGTCTGTCTGTGCTGTAGTTTCAGGGATCAGAAATGCTACCAAGGTGAATCTATAAATATAACCTATGAGGACACTGCGAGGGCTTCCGAACAAAATTTAGAAACGATAAATGAATTTGTGGATGAGTTATGGCGCAAAGAAAGTACGTCGGTGGGAGAGGTAAGTCAAGGAAGTAAATTTACAAAAAAAACTAAAGTACTGCGGCCAAAATTTGGTTTCATAAGATGCAGGCACAGCAGACCGCTAACGGCATTAAGGAGAGCCGTACGTGTGATCTGCGGGCCAATGCTGCTGGACAATGTGCGTCAAAAACAACAACGAAATTTTTTGTTGGTGATGAGTCGTTCTTTATTTGGTTTTCGAGCTGTTACAGAGCGAGTTGAGGAGTTTTTACCAGTATAGCGAAAAGCATAGATCAAGCCAACATGTGGCATGCTTCGAAACTTGTCTCAATTCCTTTCACTGCGCGTGGAATTTCCAGCTGGCTAGCTACATGTTTAGTCACGAATTGCCTCAGCCAGAGAAGCCTTCAAAGTGTTCAAGCAGACATTTTCGTGCATGAGTTTGCTTTCGCATAGAATTGAGATTTCATAGCAGCGTTACGTTATTTGCTCAAGCTGATCGCTTACATATGTAAATTGCAAATATAGAGCGGATTTTGTTGATCAAAAGTGAAATAATGTGTCTATATTGTAAAGGTACGAAAAAAATTTCCTTTATATAAACAGTGATAGCCGCTTCGCAAGTGAGTGTCATTTCAGAGTTTTGCGTTTAGAGAAAAGGGAGAAAGGAGAAAGAAAGGAGGGAGAGGGGGGGAGGAGGGAGGGGGCTGGGAAGCGGGAAGTTCATGTAAGGAAGAGATGGTAAAAATGGCGTTTTAAAAATAATTCAAAAATTTTGTTTTTGTTTCCATCTCTGCGCGCTAATATATCTTAGTTTCCCAACCAAGTATATTATGGATGCTAAAAAAATATTGTTGATCATTGTTTTTTTTTTGCAGTTTAGAAGTCTAGCACCCAACAGTTTAATTTCAGGTTCTTTTTTAACTCTCTTTGTGCGATAAAATGAATATGAAAAATGAATAATTTTTCAACTTCAATCGCTACTGACTGCCATTTGCGCTTTGTTATGTGCAGTTTGATGCTCCACTTTAACTTCATAGTAATGATGTCTAGGAAATTCGAATGTAAGCTGTTGCGGCAGGGCAGTTGAATAAATTTTTATACAGTTGTTATTATATTTATATTTTTCAAGAGTCGATGAATTCCAGAACATAAACTCACAACACACACACACACACACACACACACACACACGCACATCCACACACACATACACACACCCACACACACACCCACACACTCCCACACACACCCACACGCACACGCACCCACAAACACACACATACAGCTACATGCACACACACGCACTACACATACACGTACACATGCACGCGCACACGCACGCGCGCCCACACATATACACACACACGCACGTACACGCACACACATATACACACACAGGCACGCACGCACGTACACACGCATATGCACACACACGCACACATACACACACAAAATTTTTGTTCTATAGATGCAGTGCAATTGTGCGCCATCTTGTTCGGCATATTGTATTGTTTGTGGATACCAGTCGAAGTTGTTTGAGTGCTGAATTGCCTTAGTATTAGAAAACGAGCGAACGTATGGTTTTGAATGCGGCAAACGATGAGCAATTTTTAGTAGTAAGTGGCTGGCCGGTATTCGAAAATTACGAACGTTCGAAAAAGCGAAGACGCCTCATGTGCGCACATAACTTTGTGCTTCACCGGCTCTTTCAATGTTCTCTAGCAGTCATTCTGTTGATCGCACTTAACTGATTCTGATTCTTATTGCCCCTCGATCTATTGGCATTTTGCGCTTCCACATCGTACATCATGCGCTCACTACTTGTTGTGCTTACTGCGGCAAACAATTATTCTACTGGGCCCAATTAATTCTTGTTTTGTTTATTAATCCTCCCACTTGTTGAGCTCTTCATTAACCGTTGTCTAATTTTATGGGAGCTTATCACATTCATACAACCGTTTTCAGAATCGTTTTTCCACTTTACTTCTGTGGCGAACATTTATGTGTCATTTTTTCATCCTACTTCTTTCGCCGCTCTATTTTTCACGCTGCTTCCCATGTTGGGATTTTATTATAGTTTTAGCTATACTGAGCTGTAATTGGAAGTCATATTTGCCATCTAACCTCATTGAAGTTACTTTTGACAGGCATACGTTTGTTAAAAAAGGATAATGTTGGAGGCGAGCAAAATGTACTTATTTTGTTTACAACCAAAATTTGCGGCATTTAACGTTTACGTAAGCTCTTCAAATGTTTTCGATAAATTCAAACGAAATTTTCGTACTGTTTGTTCATAAGGCATTCTAGTTGAATCTATGCTTTAAATTCCGTTTTTTTTTTCAGCTATCACTCAGCCAAAAGCTATGGGTTTCTTATTTTGCTTTTAGAGGTGGCACATGGTTCGCAAAATGTGTCATTTCTTTTTATTTTTCATTTTTGATTCTCCCAGTCGTCGTTGACTTCTTCTGATGCTTATAAGCGATGTTGAAGAGGCGAACAATTTTGATTGATGTCTATCGTATGATTGAGAATTCATCCACCCATCCCCCGCCTTCTTCACATTAAATAATCTTCCTACGTACTTTGCATTATTAATTGAGCTTATGAAAGAATGTTTTTTCTATGAGCTGTGTGTTTGTTGAACTTAGGCATTGTAGAATATTCGCGCGCTGAAATTATTGTTTTTAAAGGATCTCTGATGTTCCATTAATTTACATTTGACAGTTCACTTACTCAGCGTGTTCGAGCAAGCAAAATTTTCCGAAACTGGCGTTTCTCAGTCAATGAGCCATTTATAAGCCATTAATGAACCTAGAGGAACATAGTTCCGTCGAAAAGCATGTCTTCGAAGCGACAGAAAAGCCGAGCGTTTTGACCGTCGTTATTTACTGTGTGTGTATAATGCAGTCATTCATATCGTTTCGAAGTTTGTCGAGGTAGCGCGCCTTTGCTTTACCACTTATCTCATTCTAATTGCTCTTCGCATATTTGTGCGTTTTTATCAGATAATGTACACGTGCACGTAAGTATATGCGATATGCTTGCTAATTTCATCGATGCTGTACAACAGTCGAGAGTATCGCTGTGAATTCATGAAGTTACCTGGAGCTAGCTCATATTGTTTCAAAACTATTTATCGTTTATCGCTGTGAATTCATGAAGTTACCTGGAGCTAGCTCATTTTGTTTCAAAACTATTTATCGTTTATCGCTGTGAATTCATGAAGTTACCTGGAGCTAGCTCATATTGTTTCAAAACTATTTATCGTTTATCGCTGTGAATTCATGAAGTTACCTGGAGCTAGCTCATATTTTTTCAAAACTATTTATCGTTTAAACTTTTATGCGCCTTCTTTTACTGTTTGAGCGGAATTTGTTGAGAAGGGAGCTAGCAGTAGGACGCGTATGATCGCTATTATTCTAAATATGCAAATTAATATTAAGTTAATCAAGAAAAGGTTCAATTAGTGCATGAATCCCTAAGAAAACGGAACAGTGATATCGATGTAGCAAAAAAAAAGGCAGAAAGTAAAACAAAAATTGCACTGGTTATCGTTTCTTTGTGTTGTTGATTCAAATGAGCTGTACATGAGATGGCGTTTTCTCAACGAAATAAATCTGTTTTATACAGCTGCGAAAATGGCGTCTCACATTCGGGCATAGTTTTGAAAATTTTATTGCAGCGCTTTTGACACCTTTTATCTATAGCGACGCTCAAACTCTGCGTATTGCATTTCTGCCGAATTTTGTTTCAGCGATCTAAGAAAATGTTTCATCACTTTTCTTTCAGCGAAATGAAGTTTTCATCTAATTTTTTTCGCCCCCTCCCCCTCCACTTTCATGGGAATGACTCTAAAATCGCTGTTGGTAGGGTTTCAGAGATTCAGGCTTCCTGCAATCGGGCATGCTAATTTACGCGCTGACGGTGGAAAATCGTTTCTTCAAGGGCTTCCTTTCATTCAGATCATGGGGTCTGATTACCTAGAGCATCGCAAATTAACTGATTGTATTTGCATGTTCTTTGAAGATAAACGGATGGCGAAGAAAGCATGAGTGCCCAAATAATTCTACTTGATTCGAGCCTTCCTGAAGCATCCTTTTTTTTCATTAAATTTTATGCGCTGAGCTTTTGGAATTTTCCATACAGCTAGGAGCATGATTTTTCTTGATCTTTTTGGAGTAAGCATTAGTTCATGAGCGATGAAGCACAGAGATGTTACATCCTTTTCGGCTCAATTAAACCAGAGCAAAGTAATTGGAAAATCAGCAAAATAAATAAGGCTTTCGTACTACTAACCGTTTGAAAAATGCTTATTGCGGAAGCCGGACTTATGAAATGTATCGGCTGCATCTTTTTTTCTAAATTAAAATATGACGTACGTTGACTTTGCAGTTGAAATTTCTAGTGTTCTGGACGCATTAATTATGAGATGTCCAGCTGTCATGATGAGTGACTGAAATGGGCTGGTGCCACCTCTGGGTGCCAGTCTCTTTCTAACTTCTTGCCTGTAGTGATTCGGTAAGAAACGAACTGTGTAAGTTTTCATTTGTGTTCCACAATTCAGCGCTAAGGCCTCGAGCCAACCGTCTGTGTTTTCAGTCGGCATAATTCCGAGACGGTCGCACAAGAGTGGCTGAATTCGGCTATCAGCAGGACACTTGCGCAGAGCTTTCATATCCGACCTCGCTGCCGACTCATGCTTGTTTCATATGCTCGTATTGGCTGTTTTTCTTTTTAGTTCTTCGTAGGAATCGGAAGATTTCCATTATCCCATCCCACACTCTTCCCCATGCGTGCCCTTCTCGATCTTTTGATATTCGTTTGTCTGCATCGCCAGCTACCCGCAAAACACTTTCACTTCTGGTGTATTATGGTTACGGTAGCCGCAAAGAACAGGTGTCAAAACATATTTTTGTCTTGTCGTTCTATTTCTGTGCTTTGTCGGCTCATCATTGCATGTTTTGGAGTTTATTTGCTCATGATCAATATTCATTTTCTCTCTCCTCTTAGTTGTTAGAGATATTCATTGTTCAAATATAATTGGACAACCTTTAATGAATCTTCTTAAGAACATCAGTCAGCAAATTGTTCAACGCAAAATATGACCCTAAAATTACGGTCGGTAAAAGAAAAAACATAGCTCTTAGGAAGCTATAAGTCGCAAGTCGAAAGCGCAAAACGTTTCCACATATCTGTGCATTCATTGTGCACTTCTTTATATACGTCGCATTTGCGACTAAGTTTTCAAACGCTCGCCGTGTAAATGAGAACACAGTGGGAAGTGCTAAACGCTTATGCTGCGTTGTGGTTACAGACTTTCTTGCGTTATGCAAATATTAGCTCAGCTAATAATCCGAGTTCGTTTTATGCTCAGTTTACAGTTTTGGCATTCCGCACAATTTTTTCATGAATTGATAATCGGAGCATTTGCATTTTCACTTGTAAGCGTTTTTAAATCATCTTATGAGCTCATCGAATTATTGTTTCACTGATCGAAAAAGCACTTTACGGAATGAGCGATCGACCTTATTGTGTATTGAATGTCCTCCATATGATGTCTAGAGAGTCGAGCCGAAATTCAATGTTAAAAGTTGAGACGTTGGCACAAACCAATCCATATAAGGTGCAGTAGACGCAGCCAAGTATGAGTTTACCCCAAAACCTCCCCTTGCCTCCTCTCCTCCTGAACAGGTGTAATCGTCAAAGAAGGTCACTTTTGGTAACTAGTGTAGAATTTTTGCACAAAGCGAGCATTTTTTGCATGTTGTTTTGGAAAGCTAAAAAAGAGGGCTGCATAAAAGCTTGAAATATTGAAGGCTGGTAAAAAACATCCCGAAAATAGCGCGAGCAAGCTAGGAGGAGAGGTGCTTGTTGCACATATATGTAAAGAGCTTTTTGATCTTGACATCACAGGTGGGATTTAATTCGATTTGGTTTGATGGTTTCGGATTTTGATCGTTTTCAAAGTGGTAATTTGAAAACAACACGACGGTGAAGTATCAGAAATGAGACAGCGAACCATGGCTTCCGTTTTTTTCGTTGGACATCCCTTACAGTTGCTGAAGTTCCATTATTGTTTCGCCTTTTTGGCAAGAGGCAGCTGAACTGAAAACGGAAAAATTTTGATGATCTAAGCAAGATAAAAGTGAAAAGGATTTAGGTGAGTTTAGATTGTTGAAAGAATGAAGATAGTACGTCGTGCAACTCACCAAGCAAACATTAGAGTATCGTCACTTTTTTTAACAATTTTTGCCGACAAATTTGGCAAATCGGCCACTTTTACCTTTTGCCATCCTCACAGCATTCGTTTGCCATAAATCAAAGTGTGGAAAAAATGCGACTATAAAACGCAAAGTTCCGGAATGGCATTATTGCTTTTTAGTTTTAAATGGCCTTTACATTTAGAATATGCTGAAGGCGAGCAGAAGTGAACTTGGTTGTTTTGCGTAATCTATCTACGCTTCAACATTAACTGATTTCCTTTCGGTTACCGATATTTTTCCTGCTTTTTTTCACCTCTGATTTATGTTAGAGACGATGCGAACAACCAGTTCCAATTAATAAAATTTTTCCACATTTTTCAAAAAAAAAATCTGCTGTTCATTTTGTTGTCTACTCCCAGAATGCGTTGCGTGATGAAGTTTTATTGTAATCGCGGGTTAGCAAGGTTCGAGTAATAACGATGGAACTCAAAAACTGTTGATTTAATGCTTGGTTATTATGCTAATTTTTTAAACTGTGAAGTTTCATACTCGTAAAAAAATCGAGAACTATTTTGTCTTTCTTGGTAGTGGGAATATGTGGTGGAGGCTTTCTCTCCTAACCACCTATGTGATCTTTGTGCGCTGTGATATAATGGCTATCTGTATGGACTATGTATGACATGCTATGGTTTTTTTTGGAGGAGAAGACGAAAATACTACAAAGCCGGGGTTTTTTTTCTCTCTAAACCAAAGGTTTGATCAGAATTTGAGAAAAAGTTAACAAAATACCTGCTAGAATAATGACATGCTTCAAGCGTATTCCATCTCTTAAGCATGAATTCGTCACTACTTTAAACTAGGCAGTTGACTTGTTTGTGAGCATGAAGTTACATCAAAGTTTAAACTCCAATTAGACGTTCTACTTTTTTTTAACGCCGTATCCATTAAAAATTACATCATCGAGTGTCACGAAATGCACAATTCAATATGAATCGCTGTAAAATTTTGGCTGTTTGCCGTATAGTTTGCGTTTGCACATAACGCTAAACAAACATTCGAAATAAAAAAAAAGAAAGCGCAAAGTAAATATTTTGGTAGTTTAGAGAGAGAGAGAGAGAGAGAGAGAAAACGCGACGGCGGCAGCTGCAGTGTGCGCGAGTATCCGCATCGCCTTATGTATATGCGTATGTGCACATGTGTACGTGTGTATGTTGTATGTATGTGTGTGTATGTGTGTGGTGCGTGTGGGTGACCGTTAAAATGTCACTGTATTAAATGTTGCGCATCGCTTAAATGTGTTGAGTCCATTTGTATAAATGACATTTGTGCAGCTTATCGAATTAATTAGCACTATGAATTTCGCATCCGTTCAAAGATGATCTTTGTGCGTTAATGGTCTCGTAATTGAACAGGCAAAATGTAAACATAGCATTTGAAGCAAGTTCTTATCTACGCTCGAAACTTCTTGTGCAATGCTTTTCTAAGGTTGTCTTTAGGGTAGTTGGATCGTTTCCTCCTGATGTCATTGTCGGATTAAGCTCTATCTGTTATCACGATAGTCGAAAATTTTAGCTTGAACGTTCATCTATGATTTGGTTTGCTTTTGCCGTCCACAGTTCTCCAAACATTTTCCATTTATACCTAGTTACAGTTTTATCAGGGGCGATTAACGTATGCTATCATTTTTGCCTTATATCATACTAATAATGGGGATAGTTTTGTTTTGTAAAATAACGCCTCTCAACTTATTTTCGTTTTGCAACACCTTGCCGCAACATATACTCTTACGTTTCACTATGGAAAACACATCACCGATAATTTCCGTTATATTATCGTTCCTGCAACATCTCTCATACGACGCTCACAACCGATGTGTGAGGTTTGTATGAGAGATGGATGCATCGTCTTAGAATGTTCCATACCGATTGGTGGCTCACACTGTTCTAGTTGTATCTAATCTTCTGTTTCAGATTTTTAGGAATTTATTGTTTTTGTCAGTCTACGTAGGCTCCTAAGCGCTAGGAAAATGTGCCAACCGTTTCTTCGCACCACTGTCCAATTTTCTGAAAGACTGCATAAAAAGTTTAAAAAATGGGATGGACGTAAGGCAGAGCGAGAAAACTGCCATTCATAGCGCCTTTTAACTTGATCCGGCATCAAACATAAGCCGTGACAAAGAAAGAAAAAGTTTTTTGACGACATTATTTGTTATCTGCTACGCAAAGCAACCTTACAACGCCATAATAACACGTTTATTTGTAAAGATGCTGCTGGCACTAAAGTGGCAAATAGGTGACAGTGGCAAATACGCTGAATGGTTTCTACATTTACTCGGAGCGCAGTTTTGATTACATTCGTCATAAACTGAATGCAGTCAAAACTGCGCTTTTTCAGTTTCCTCTAATGCAATTTTCAATAGCTTTACTCCAATTTCCCAGGTTCTGTCTCAACGTATTTCTCTTCCACTCTTCGCTTCTTAACTTGAATATAAGACGTGCTGGGTGATTTATGCTGCGATATAGATGTGCCATATAATTTTTGGGATTAAAGAATATAGTGCTGCACTTTTTATGCAAATCACAATAACGTGTGCAGGTTCTGCTTTTCCTTTACATGTGCGCGTTATTAGGATTTTGAAATCAAAAAACGACCACGTTGGCCAAAGCGCAAAATGATGAGTCGTGCACAAATCTAAGTTGGATATTGACGACGTGAATGAAGTGTGATGAGCTTTGTCGAGAACAAGCTGGCAGGAGTGGTTCCTTGTCCCTCAGTCGCTTCAAAGAATCACTTCATCGATATTCGCGCGTCTGTACGAATTAATTTTGGCCAATGTTTTTGGTGTATTTGATGAATGATTGGCGTCAAAATCGTTCAGCTCGATTGATCATCGTTCGTTAGCGCTTCGAGCATGTGCCGAGGAAATGTGATGAAAAAATTTGTGAAAAGCATCTCGCTCTCTCTCGCACAGAATCGGCTCACAAATTAATTTAACTTCAAAAGCAGTCCAGACACATTGATTCCGTAATGTTTTGAATGAGTCCGAACGGCGCATTTATTTTTGACATTGTTCTCGAAGACTACATTCAAGTTGCCTTCCTTTTTATTTCCCGCTCCCACACTACAAATTTAAGCGGTACTACATACGGCTATCATCACTTGCTGCATATGTTGTAACTGGCTCCCCCTTAGTCTGGCAGATTAACAGCGAAATTTCTCAGGCTCTCACGCTTTAGAAATGGCCTCCTCCGCATCATGCAGAAAATTGTTTATCAGTTTCTGAAATTGCGCTTATTTGTCTTCCTATCCTTCATGGGGCAACAGCATTTGGGCGTAAAATTGTCAGATTTATGGATGTTTCACAGATCTGTGCGTTTTCTTGACCATTTGCTTTGTTTAGAATCTGTAAGATTATGTTAAACGCAACCTTTTAGCTAATTTGAAGCTACCGTCAAAATAAAATAAATTTGGGCTTCGAAAATAAAGGAAAAAAAGTTTTGTAGTCTTTTGAATTAATTCTGTATCAAATGCTGTATACTGAAAGTTGCTTCTTGTGACCGAATGATGCAAGCCACGTAAAAGGCGAGCAAAAGTGTGATAAGTGCTTTCCAATCAGAACAGTAAGAGGGGTGGGTGACGTGAGGTTTTATTTGTTGTACGCCTCGGACAGCTCCTTAAATAGATAACAGTAAATGAAATTTTTTTTTTTGATTTTTGACAAAAAATGATCCCCTTCAACGTGTCCATTTTCCGTTTCCTCTAACATTCATCAAGCGTTTATACTGCTTAACATCTTTTTTCTCTTCCCGTAGCATTTTACTGTTGGAGGCACCATTAACTAACTGTTTGGTGCTTATCTGCGGCCTAACACTGAGTAGGAAGGATGTCGTGAAAACCAATTGTTTCGAAACGTTTCTATCGCAAAAAAAATCAGTAAGAAAAACAAATTTCAAAATTAAGACATCGCTGTGATGCAATACGATGGAAAGGGAATTTGAAAGGAGACATAGTACTGGGAATAACAGAAGAGTATTAGGAATAACAGAATAGTATCGGGAATAAGAGAAGAGTATTGGGAGTAACAGAAGAGTATTGGGAGTAGCAGAATAGTATTGGGAATAACAGAAGAGTATTAGGAATAATAGAATAGTATTGGGAATAAGAGAATAGTATTGGGAATAACAGAATAGTATTGGCAATAACAGAAGAGTATTGGGAGTAGCAGAAGAGTATTGGGAGTAGCAGAATAGTATTGGGAATAACAGAAGAGTATTAGGAATAAGAGAATAGTATTGGGAATAACAGAATAATATTGGGAATAACAGAATAGTATTGGGAATAACAGAATAGTGTTGGGAATAAGAGAACAGTATTGGGAATAGCAGAAGAGTATTAGGAATAACAGAATAGTATTGGGAATAACAGAAGAGTATTCGGAATAACAGACGAGTATTCCGAATAACAGAATAGTATTGGGAATAAGAGAATAGTATTGGGAATAACAGAATAATATTGGGAATAACAGAATAGTATTGGGAATAACAGAATAGTGTTGGGAATAACAGAATAGTATTGGGAATAAGAGAATAGTACTGGGAATAACAGAAGAGTATTGGGAGTAACAGAAGAGTATTGGGAGTAACAGAAGAGCATTGCGAATAACAGAAGAGTATGGGGAATAACAGAAGAGTATTGGGAATAATAGAAGAGTATTGGGAGTAACAGATTAGTATTGGGAATAACAGAAGAGTATTAGGAATAACAGAATAATATTGGGAATCACAGAAGAGTATTAGGAATAACAGAATAGTATTGAAAATAACAGAAGAGTGTTGGGAATAACAGAAGAGTATGGGGAATAACAGAAGAGTATTGGGAGTAACAGAAGAGTATTGGGAGTAACAGAAGAGCATTGCGAATAACAGAAGAGTATGGGGAATAACAGAAGAGTATTGGGATTAATGGAAGAGTATTGGGAGTAACAGAATAGTATTGGGAATAACAGAAGAGTATTAGGAATAACAGAAGAGTATTAGGAATAACAGAATAGTATTAGGAATGGCAGAATAGTATTGGGAATAATAGAAAAGTACTGAAAATAACAGAAGATTGTTGGGAATAACAGAAGAGTATTGGGAATAAGAGAAGAGCGAACATAATAGGGCGTTTTGTGACTGATTCAAATTGGGATCGTATTCTCACGTGCAGATAGAAACATAGAGTGGAAAAAATTTGATGGGCTCACTTCCCCTTGATTTCCGCATGCTAGAATTCAGCAATTTTTTCGCTACCCATCGTATATCATCTTACAGATGTGATCTCAGTGCAAATGTCGTTTCGTCGAAATGCATATTATTGTCATTTTCTCGCCCGGCAGTCCTTTTCTCCCCTTTGTGTCCCGGTATGACTCTGTGTGTACTTTCGTTTCAGTTCATTTGTGCAAATCTTTAGATTTCTGCAACAACTAACTGGATTCTCTAGCCAACAATACGACTGAAACGCTTGCCATAACGTATGAGATTTTGAATGGAACTTTTTTATATAATATATCAAATTGTGTATGCACTAAAGGACTACTTCGATACGTGATCGGTTTTATTTAACTCTCTTCAACTTCAGTGTGCTGTAAAGCAGTTGGCTTTAGTTTTTAAATTTTTCTTGCTTCATCGCATATCGTATCAGCGCGAAAAGAACCGAGAGGTTTGCTCTTTGCAAATTTTGGAGAAGTTCGTAAATTTTCAACAAATTATGAAATTTCTTTTCCTGGTGCTCGAATGCTGAACAACGTGTACTAAGGCTGGACGAACGCGGCGGAAGCGTTCGTGAAAGGGAAGGAATCGAGATGGTGTGTACGTTCATGAGGCGAGCCATTTTTCGAAACTCTTGTAGAGGAGGCTTTTCAGCAATCGTTTTGTCCTCTGGCTAATTGAGGACACGGAATTTGTTGGTGGATGCATCTGATGGACAAAGCGATCGAGTGAAATACGTAGATATACTTGACTTTTTATGTAGTCTGTTCTACTGTTCGCATACACCATTACATCGTCTAAACATTGCCGATTGGAATCGTAGTCGTTTTGCCTCTCACATTTCGCTGGGTGGCATTTTGTTGTGATTTGAATGCGATTTGATGGGCGGAAATCAATTTTAGCCACAACATAACATCGAGAAGCAAAGGGAAACAATGGAAATCCACTGAAAAGCCAACGGTCACAAATCGTTCACGCTTATAGATCAGCTCTCCGAATCTCATTATTCGCACTCACTTATCGTTGAGCGCAACTGCTGCGACAGCAGTTTTAAATAACTGTTACTTTAGTTTCTTTTTTCATCTTTTGATAATAACTTAAGAACGGTTTTTTTCAAAGAAATCAATAACTTCGAGGCTGCATATTTCATTTTCATGCGGAAATGATGACTGAGGCTTACTGCTAAATATTTGATAATTGTTCCGCATATAAGATCGTTTGTGTGTTTGTCTTGTGTGTCTGAAAGTTTATTTGTCATGTTCTCGACCTGATGCATATTTTTTCGCCTAATTCTTTAACTTCACCAATGCCAGAGAAAGCCTGTTGTAACGTAAACTTTACATTTCACTGACAGTGCTTTGTTTGTGAAAAATGATGGCTTGCTGGCTTGCCCAACTTACGCAATCCTGTCATTTAATCACATGGCATATTTTATATTTCGTATGTCGTACAGGGGATTGTGAACTCATGTAAGTTTTATTTGCCTTTTCAATTTTCATATAAAATAGCACTCAGTGCAATTGTACAGTTATTATTCCATTTCCATATTTATGCTCCTATAGCCGTCCTGCCTGGTTATTTGGGAGCTGCGTTTGTATCTTTGGAAAAAAAAAAAACGCTTGTACCTCACATGGGGCAAATGCTACCTTCTTTTAAGGTTGGTGTGACAGGGCAATAAGAATTGAAAACGTAACGCATACGTCGTATGTTTATGGAATGCTTATTCATGAGTGTGTCGCGCGTGAGACGCTCGTCATATGCGCAAACATTCGCCATATTTGTAACCTTTTCGATTTGCTACGGCCATTGAAGCGACCCCACTGAAGCAATGTACCAGTCTTGTTTCATTTCATATTTTGTTTCTGCCATTTCGTATTGCCTTCGAGTAACTGCCATGATATTATTTTCTTAGTTTTTCTCAAAACGTTTGTAGTAATAAAGAATTGAAGATGTTGTCCATCATCCCAGACACCTCTGTTATTAGGTGGGAGGCTCTACCGTATCATTACACCATCGTTAACGTTCACTCTGTTTGACTTGTCACTGCAATGCTCCGGACAGCACATCGCTATTACAGACATCTCAGTTGACTCTTTATTTATAAACGGATATTAAACCGTTTATTTTTGCAACGATGTTTAAAAAAACAATCACATTGAACCAGTGATTTCGAAAGTTCGTATGTTCTTGATTTATTGCAAGGAAATCCATCTTTCTTTGATGGTAATTTGCAAAATTGGCAAATAATTAATAAAGATTTTTACACTTGTGAGCTTAAAGTATTTGAACGCATCATTGCAAGTGAGCATCTCCCATCAGACTACGAATTGTGCCCATAAATTTCAATGGATCTTCACGAATTTGTTTTTAGTTCGACAGCCACTATAAAACTATAAACAAGATCCCATTCAACGGTCATTTCTATCGGCATATCCGTCTAATACATTTCTGTAGCATGTTTCTTTTGCAAATGTTTTTTAAAATCAATTTCATCAAACTCTTGCATTTGTTGCGATTTTTCAACTAAAGTTTTTCAAAGTATCCTGCAAGAATTTTGCATTAATTTCGTCAACGCATTAGAACTGATGATACACTTTAACAAGTGCGCACTTTTCATTGTACGCCACTTTGATGTTCTTCATTTTTCGTTGTTCCAAATCCACATTTGATCATATGTGTGAGCAACAAACATTTGGTGTTTAGAAAATAGAGTTGTTTGATTTTCCGCATTATCTATCATAAATTTTTCAGACCGTTTGCGCCTTTTATTTTCTGTCGATGGTCCAGTCAGACTTTTCTATTTTTTTTTCTGATATATTTCAAAACGTATTGCAATCGTCAAAAGAATTTCGATTGCTTGTATAGCTTGCGTCATCGTTTATTCGGCTAGTTTTTCGATGCAAATGAACGACGTTACTGAAACCCTGCATAAGGATAAATCTACAATAGTTTCCTAACTTTCGGCATTTCTTTTTCCAGTTGTTTTGTCTTTTGTCTGCAATTGAGTGATTTCAAAATGAAATCGTGGTTTGCGTAGCACTGTAGTCCTTCTACTAGTAGCACGTAAAAAATAAAAGCAATATTGAAACATTGTTCGTTTTTAGAATTTGTCCAGTTGGCATCATGAAGAAGGAAGCATGCAACTTCTTTACTCTACAACGGCTCAGCTTGTAAACCGTCATTAGAGACACATCGTTTCTTGAAAATGGACAATGTTCGTTCGAATATGCGTTACTGAAACGAAGAAAATGTTTTAACCTCTTCCGAAACATTCCACGTTGCCCTAGTAGAAATAGACTTAGCGATGAAACAAAAAAAAAAGAAGAGAATAGTGTTAGATAGGCTAATATTTAAATGAGTTAAGCGCACAGGAAGCGAAAAAAAAACCAGATGTCGAATTATAGATTTTGCTAAGAAATGTTTTAGAATGGAACAGCACAAGCAGGCCGCTTGTTTAACCGGTTTCATTTTTAAATTTTTAAAGTACAATTTTTTTTTCAGCCAAACTTTAGCTCTCATCGATGCGCTGAAAAGTTAGCAGAAAAATCAACGCTTACCTTAGCATTGTTTGACTTATGCATTTTTCAAAATTTCGGCTTCTGCGTCGAATCCAAATATGGCGTAGCAGTCTCACAACCACTGCTATATAGCGTTTCGAGTCGCGAATCATAGGCGAATTTTACGAATTGTGCTTTAAAATAGGCCATAGCAGTCTTAACTTGATTTGCTAGCCTAGAATGACATTATGTATCTGGCACTAAGTGTATGTTTGAACTACGCCCTGAATGTTGTAACAAACTGCGACATCAGCGATTGTTTCAGCGGTTGCATTTTTGGTTATCGGCGCAGACGTTGCAGTCATGCGGTCCTCAAAAAGTATTATAACGTTTTTTGGATGTGTAAACGATGTAAGATTTTCTTCTGCATTGTACTTTAACAAAACTATGTCCGATATAAGACCGATGAAGTAGATGAATGGTTTCATAAGTTGATGGCTATCTGCACTGCGAATTGCTGTTTGCATTTTGCGGTTTCTAATTGTCAAAATGTTGTAGAATTTCGCATTAATCATAAATGCATCCAAATCGTTTTTGTATAATTCGGTTTTTTTTTCTTGCATGGTTTGTTTTTAACTACCAAAGGAATTTTGTCTTGTTTGTGATCACATTCTCAAGTAGACTGGTCGCAAGAAAATTGTCATATTTTTTGTCATATTTTTCATACCGAATGGATGGATTGGTGACCAGGGGGGGAGGGGCGGGGGGGGAGAGACTTCAATTTTAATACGACATAGTGCGCAAGCCTTTCTTTAGCCAGCTGGAAATAATTTGGAATAGGTTAATGTTTGATTCCTAAGCCGCTTAAAACTGTTCGGATTCTCATCTAAGGCGGTCACAATTGTTTTCAGGAATTTCACTCATCGAAGAATTCTCCATTGGCTTTTGTCTACTGTTTCATCTTGTTAAAGCAATGCATCTAAGCTATCGCTATGAAATTGATTTTGCTAGCGGCTTATCGGCATTTTACAATTAACTAATCGACAGCTGCCGCCATCGTTACAGAAAACTGATGGAGAAATTATTAGCGCTTTGGATGTCACTCACTTCTCTCTCTCTCTCTCTCTTTTTCTCTTTCTTCTTTTTCACTTTACACTTCAATCTTTTGTTTGGTTTCTCGACAACGCTATGCGTTACATTTTTTAACGCACTGTTTCAATTGACAAATGAGCGATTGCAACAAATTCGAAACTTTTTTCGCTTAAAAATTTTTCCGTTTCTAAGCACGCCGGCCATTCGAGAAACAAAATATTCATCAAACGTTTTTGGAGAACGAAACAAAATTAGATGTTTTCATCGGTTGGACCTCGATGAGCCACGCGATTTTTCGATGTTTCATTTCGTTCTTTTTTTCATCGTTTGTTCTTTTCACTGTTCTCGTTTGCTATTTGTTGCTCGGGAATTGTTCCTTTGCACTAGTGTTCTTATCTGGATAACCGTTTGCAGATGTTGGCTGATCTTTCATGATGGTTTATAGTTGCTTTCTTGTGCTTCTTCGTCTGTACTCTTGGAGGAGGTGAAGAAAAGGTTCTATACCGTGGCATTCAATTTATTATCATCCCCGACAAATTCTTTACTTTTACTGTTTACTTAGGTAGTCACAACAGTTTCTTACTCTCCCATCTCTCTATCCTGGTGATTTCCATCCAGTATCTTGCCGTAAGTGTTTCGTCCATTAATTCTGGCTAACCAGAATATTGTACTGTCGGAAAAATTTCCGTCAGTGAGGTCCTCTCCGAGGAACGACGAACAGTGCCCTTAATTTCCCGTCAGACATCCTCCCCTCCTCTGCCTGCCCTCCCCGAGCCTCCCCTCACCGATTCTCAGTGCTCTCAAAACACAATGTAGGTCAAGGCAGAGTGGAATATTTAGCTTTTTGTCGTTGCCACATGAGGTTCACTGGTTCAGCGCTAGTTGTTTACGATTATTCCAAGCATCAAAGCTAAGAAACGGATGACGCTTTTTGAAATCGAGCGTTTTCATTTGCATATCGTTGATCTACAAAAATGTGTTTTATTCATCTACGCCACTAAGCGCCGCACGAATGGCGGCACGCATTTGTGCTGGTTTTTGATTTCAAAGATTTTAAAGCGGTTTCTAAGGTTAGTGTGGTGGTCGGGAGTGGTTTTGTTACTTTTGTGTGATTCTTAGCGCTGTCTCGATTCGTTCACGTCGACGCTGTCTTTCGCCGTTTGTTTCACTTTCTATATATGCTGGTATAGGTAGTGTGAGCATTGATAACCTGATGTGGTTGCGCCAGGACGATGTGTTTCATATGGTGCGCGCATGTGCGCGCATGCCTTTTGTCATCGACAAGAGTAGTCGATTGTTCTTGTGTTTGTGCTGTTGATCGTGTAGCGTTGCATCTATCGGCGAATCTCTTACATCCGCATTTCATCGTAGTTTATGCGACTGAGACGTGATATGCTGCTGCTGTTGCTACTGTTTTGTTGAAGCGCAATTCTGAGGTCTGTTGCATTAATCTTGTGGTCGGCACGTGAGTGTCTTTCAAATCTGAAAGTTTCATTCCAGAAAATTACAGTCAGATTCACTGCGGATGGAAACGAATAGGCTTTTGCTTCTGTCCTTGAATATGCGCCCTGTACCGTTTGTAATCGTTCACATGTGTAGCTTGCTTGCATATATCGTGCAGCTTTTTTATATAGCTAAAGGGAGAGGCGACAATCAAGGAGGGTTTTTTTGAATCTTTTTTCTTTATGGCCTTTAAAAAAGCTTTCTTGCCATTCCAAAGATGCAAAATGAAATTCATCTTATCACTGATTCAATTGCTTTACACCTTCCGTTCGCTCAGTTGAACCGCTTTCCTCATTAGATTATCTTGTGAAGAAAAACCTATAGGAATTCATTTCTTGAATAAAGCGATCTTTTTTGTACTCATTTCCCCTATATTATGCTTCTTATTATATTCTTTTGCTTCGCTGTTTGAGCGCCATATCTGATCTCTACGTTGAATTTCTTGCTCTTTATCTTTCCTCTAACATGGCTTTCAAAACTTACAGTTCACATTCTTTTTTGCTGCTTATGCGTTATTAAAATTAGCTGTCGACTTACTGGCAGTTGATGCGCAAATCTCATTTGTCGCACACTTTTCTGTTGATGATTGCATTTAGAATGCAATCTTCATGTACAGAATGCAATCGCACACTTCTTAATGCAGTATCTACAACCTACCTTCATGCAGTCTGTGACATTAAAATGTTGACAAATTTGCGCCATTCAGTCGTTAGCCTTCAAACGTTGCACGTCCAACAATTTGAGCGATTCGTGTGATGTAGTCATGATTGCGTTGTTTTGAAATCTCTTTTTTCCTCGTTTAGCTATGTTGAAATTTCACTCGGTTCATCTTTTGCGAATGATTGATCGCAGTCGTTGTTGCTGTCGTGATATGAATGTGATCGCTCAGATGGTAAAAATTTGTGTCGAGTGTAGGTTTTCTGTAAAAATCATAGCGCTTTCTCTTTGTGGGTTTTTCATCTCTGCAAACGCGGCAATCTGACAACATTTTGTTAGAACGAGCGTTTTTTTTTTTTGAGACCAAGGTATGTCCTCTCAAATCATAGAGAATATTCGGCCTTTTAAAGAATGGAAAATTATTTTAAATATATTTACTAAAGTCTGCGCTTATCTTTCGTCTTCATGGTTTACTATACTTGTTGTTTTTCCAGTAGACAAAGTGAGAAAGGGAAACAATCTACTGAATGATTTGAGTTTGAATTTTTAGCTTATTTTATGAAGCGTAATTGCACCTAAAATCATGCAATGCACCTAAGTGAGGGTTTTAGCTTTTTTTTTCAAAATGATATGGCTTTTTATGAAATAATCTCGACGTTCAAAAAAAATGCTTTTTTTAAAAGCAGCTGTTCGCTATTATTGCTGTGATATCGAGCAAACCGATTCATTAACCAAACAGTATTGAAAAAAAAAGGTAAATTTTAGGAAGTGAATTTTTCTCGATGCAAACAGCTACTGCTGATGAGTGAGCGGACATTTGTAGATGTAGCTGACGACGAAATTTTGCTCCGCTTTCATTTCAACTGTTTACTTTGCCCACTCGCGCATGCACTTCGCTGTTTTTCACTCGTCCTTCATCTCTGTCGTTTAGTAGAAATGTGGCAGTTCGAACTTCGCTGACATCAGCTTCTTGTGGATTAAGCGATCTTCACAAGGTGCCTTTACTTAATATCAGTTGTTTTTTGATTACAATGAGGTTTGATGTGTTGCTTTAAGTTTCTGTCAGCAAAAATATATTGTGATCAAATGTCTCCCATGTTATATTTCTCCGTTTGTATGAGTTCATCTCTTTACTTTTTTCTGTCGTTCTTAATCAAAGATTAAATATATTTTTTCTTGCGCTGTTGAAGAAGGGATGTTCTTTTTACTTTAATGAACCAATTAGTTTACTGTCAGTGAAAAATGCGCTTTAAACCAAACAGATACTGTTTTTTTTAGGTCTAAAAAGAAATTTGCTTTTCGATATTTTACGCAATTTTTACAATAGGTTTTCATGGAGCAAGGGGGAGGAAGGGCGGTGTAGTGTGCAAATTTTTGCCTACTAGCAGCAATGTTGGGAAAGTGCGTTTTGTGGAACAACAACTTTTTTGTGTTTGCTCGTCTGAACGTGGAAGGGGGGGGGGG